>JBAMJV010014039.1:0-29812 GCA_037951105.1 Echinarachnius parma
GGCAGACGGACGATGTAAGTGTATTTCTGGTGTGTGTGTGTGTGTAGGGGAGATGGTGATGATTTCTGTAATTAAGTATATCAAATTTTCTTGCATTATTTCGAGTCCAAATTTGCAACTGAGCTCCCTACCGTGGGAGTGGGGGAAACCCCTTCCCACCCCCCCCCCCCCTTAGCTCATACAACTAATGTTTTTCTATCCCACTCGTTTACAAATACATACAGAACAAAAAATATCCTTCCCTAAAACCTGGAGGGGGGGGGGGATGATTGTACATGTCATCCCCCACCCCCCCCCCCCCCTCCCCACCTTGTGAGGTGAGGGGGGATGCATCCCCCTCACCGCTGTCTACGCCCCTGCATACACCATACAACTTGAGCCACCCTTGCTCAAATTGCATGGTGTTTTAGTATAACACACACACAACGCACAGCGAACTCATACACCATACAACTTGAGCCAGCCTCGCTCAAATTGCATGAAGGCTGGCTCAAATTGCATGGTGTTTTTAGTTCTAACACACACACAACACATAGCGAACTCATACACCATACAACTTGAGCCAGCCTCGCTCAAATTGCATGGAGGCTGGCTCAAATTGCATGGTGTTTTTAGTTCTAACACACACACAACACACAGCGAACTCATAGACCATACAACTTGAGCCAGCCTTGCTCAAATTGCATGGTGCTTTAGTTATAACACACACACAAACACACATAAAGAAATTATACACCATCCAACTTGAGCCAGCCTTGCTCAAATTGCATGGTGCTTTAGTTCTAACACACACACAAACACACACAAAGAAATTATACACCATCCAACTTGAGCCAGCCTTGCTCAAATTGCATGGTGCTTTAGTTCTAACACATCACAAACAAATAGCTCAAATGCCAGACAACTTGAGCCACATGACTCTGGACATTGTAATTAGCAATAGAGACACGACTCATGAACCTTGGAATAAAGCAATTAAATAAAAAAAAAAAATTTTAGATACCAGATCAATGTTTCATATTTTTAATGTTCTCAGACAATTCAAAAATGCTGATTTCTTATAAAAGGTAAAATGTAACAAGTGTGTCAGGGTCAGCCAATGAACTTGTCAGCCCAACCTTATTAAAGGGATAGTTGAGTTCTGGTAAAGAGAGTACAGTTTTGGTCAAACTGAATTTAAGTAACCAAAACCTGAACCATTACATTACAAACTAATAGTTATAACTCTACCATGCGCTCTCTAAAAACTTATTGGTTTAAACCATTTTAAATTAAATATTGTGCATGTGAAGGTTCGTAAATATAGTGATTAGAAAGAGAGAAAATCAACAACTATCAAAAAACTTTGTTTGAACATTTTTGAATAGAGGAAGCATTTTTTTAAAATTTATAACGGTTGGTTCAAAATTATCTAATATTTGGGGGGGCCCCACATTTATTACAAATGGTCACGTTTAAAGGGATCTAGTAACTTTGTTGAAATGTGCAAAAAGTGATGAATGGTTGATGCAATGTATACCGTTATCTCATATGTACACAGGGTATTGTGTGAACATTTCAAGTCAAATGGACATTGCATGGCCAAGTTATGAGCGAAAATGCAAAGTGATATTTACTAACTCACTGCAATCACTTTGTAAGCGATAAGAAAAACTCCCCCGGAGTTTTTCTTATCTGAATACTACGATCGTACATATCTTTGTAACGAAAGGGAAATTTGAAAAACCGAAACCTGTCCCATGATTTTATTGTTAATACGAATACAACAAGGTATGAGGGAACCGCTAGAATTAAAATTTTATTTTGAGGATTTGGACAATGTTACTAAGTCCCTTTAAGGATATTTCAGCCACTTCTAAACCGATTTTGATCAAATAAAGTTTATTCTGTCACTAAAATATTATGCTCATTCAAATTTTACACTCAGTTTTTCATTATCTCACAAAAAAATATTATTTATAGCGCCCTCTCTACCAAAACTAAACTATCCCTAAGTAAAAACTTTTTTTTAATGATCAGAAATTCAAATTTCAACATTGTCAGAAAATTCTGAAATTGTAAATTCAAAAATTACAAATAGATCATTGTAAGTACATTCAGTAAAAATTCAACATTGTCGGAAAATTATCAAATTGTAAATTCTTAAATTACAAATAGATCATTGTAAGTACATTCAATAAGAATTCAACATTGTCGGAAAATTATCAAATTGTAAATTCTAAATACATTGTGAGTTTATTGTGAGTTTACCAACCAAGGAAAGAATCAGCACCAAATTGAAGACGGTAATTGATGGGATGATGAGTGATAAATGCACTCTCATTTGTAAGAATGACCCATTAATTCTAAAATTAGGAGAACATTATGTAAGCAAATCAGGACACACTAACAACAGCCACCACTACATTGGGCAGAAAATGAGAGAAGTGGCTCGATTATTAGATGAGACGCGCTCAGTTTGCTCATGTTTTCAGACAGCAAAAGACCTAATAGATACAGTCAATTTTGACTCCCTTGTACAAGCGACTCGCCTATGTGCTTCCTATGACGAAGGAACATCAACATACGTGTGTCCATCACTCACTAGAAAGCTTGGTCACTCGCTAAACAGGATGGCAGATATTCTCTATGCTGAAGACCTCAAAATAGGACTGCATAACAAGAATGCAGAAAGCTTTCAAAAACTGTATCAGCTCACAAATGGGAGCATCCTGTCCAACTGCCTCTCTCACAAGATATCACAGCGCTTCATAAGTATCTAAACAAGCTAGAAGAGACCTTAAAAACAACCATGAAGAATAGTGGTATTACAGTAGAAAACTTTGCAGAGCTTGCTTAATGTGCGCTTACACAAGTTGTGTTATACAATAGGAGAAGACCAGGAGAAACACAGTTTTTTAAGGCTGGTGCTTACAGGAAAAGGCTAATGCATGGAAGACAAGCACAGCCAGAAGTACTAAATGCGTTGTCCTTGTCAGAAAGAGTGTCTATTGATAGACTGTCCTTAATTTACATTAGGGGCAAAAGAGACAGAGGTGTGTCTGTCGTTCTGACTAATAATATGACAGAATCTATAACGATTCTGTGCAATGAGAGCAACAGAAAAGTGGCAAGCGTCAATCCTCAAAATTTGTACATATTTGCCACAAATCACTTTGATGGTCAAGGACCACAAAGGTCACATGATTGCTTGCGCCGTTTTGCAAAAGAATGTAATGCACAATATCCACAAACACTCACTGCCACATCCTTGCGTAAGCAAATAGCTACAATGTGCCAACTACTGAATTTGAAGAATCATGAGCTTGAACAGCTCACTCACCACCTGGGTCATGATATCTCTGTACACAGACAGTACTACAGACTGCCAAATGAAGCCATAGTCTTAGCCAAAGTCAGCAAACTGCTCAACTTGTTTGAAAATGGTAAAGTTCAAGAGTACAAAGACATGTCATTAGATAATATCCCTTTAGATGACATCCCTATAGATGACATTATATCCCTCATAAGATCGTTTTACCATTGCATTTGACAAATGATAGTTTTGGACAACACGCGCAATCCCCGCGCAATCATGTGACCGGGCTGTTAGCAAAAAATTAACACTAAAAGTTCGTTAGGCGTTCGTCCCATAGATCATGTGTTTAAGCAAAATGCACACGCGATCAAATTTGTGCAGTACTCTATGGCGCACACGTTCTAGTCACGTGATTGACATTGCTGGTAAAAACTAACACCCTGGGAAGAAGAACGCCAAGACAGCCAATAAGCACATCCATGGGAATGAAATGAAAATGAAATGAAATGAAATTAAATGAAATGAAATGAAATGAAATGAAATGAAATGAAATTTATTAATATCCTTTCACCCTTAACAAGGGTATTGAGGATAACAATATAAGAAATGTCTCATTGAATAATGTCACATAGTTATATACAATATGTACAAAGTATAATCATATAATATTTACAAAGTATAATGAAAACATCTAATATTTACAAAGTAATGTTCTCTAATTGTAAGTTTGTTATAAATGTATATGCAGGTGATGTAGTAATCAATAAATTAATTAAAGGCACTAAATGAATTAGTTACAAATTATTTCAGTTTCAGATTTATCACTGTGAAAATCTAAAATTTTAGATTTTACACTTAATGTTTGATTTTCAATATTGAAATACAAGCAGTGATAATTCTTTGTCGTATGTACAATAATATACAAAAATATACACAATATTTATTTAAATCTGTCCATAATGATGCTGCAGAATTTGGATAGCTTCAACAAAGCACGCTAGCACGCATTCATCGCGTATGTGCGCAACTGCCAGCGCGTTGGTGCGCACTCAGTTTTGCGTCTTTGTGATTGTGTGCGCAAAATAACAATAACTTTAAGCGTATTAGATGCGCCGTGGTTCTGGAGGCTCATACTGGCTTCATTAATGTCGATTGATTTTTATATCAAAATTTACAAGCGATTTTATGAAATATTCAGAGATTATCACTTATTTTGCTATAAGCTGAACACAATCACTGATATTGATGAGTGATATAAAACAACTAACGAATGTGCTTGATTGTGATAGGCAATCTATTACCTCGGTGGGCTCAAAATGACTATTACCCTCAGCTACGCTTCGGGTAATAATCATTTTGAGCCCACCTCGGTAATAGATTTGACTATCACAAGAAGCCCATTCGTTAGTTGTATATCACTATAGATGACAACACAATGCTCTCTGAAGAACCCGACCCAAACCCAGCTTTACAAAAGCCTGGATCAAGCAAAGTGCCAGTTGAGATGTGCAGCAGCAATGACCAGAAAAAAAGTGCTTTCTGAAATTCATGCTGGAAGAAAGAAGAAGCCATTCAAGAGAGAAGCATGGTCGAAAAAGGAGTTGGCAGCTATAAAAGCTGATCAATCCTTAAAGGTATGCCTGGCACTAGGGAAAGTTCCTGCAGTTTCTGCATGTAAAGATGCGATTGATAGTTGTCCCATTTTGAAAAAGAGAAGCGTTGTGCAAGTGAAAAGTAAAGTGTGGACAATGATACAACAAATGAAAAGAATGGAAAGGTCTTGAGAAATCAGAATAGTAAACAAATATACCATGCACCGAGAGCCTCTAGTTGAAATTATGGATTCCGAGGTGACAGGAAAAGCACTATTTTCTGAGAGGCGCTGCCCCAAATATAAACTGCTTTTTCTTTCACCCAGGAATCCATCATTTCCATTTCCCCGAGTTAATGTTGACAGCAGTCTATGTTAAGAATTAACTAACTATCAAACCTATCCTGTTTCGTATGTTGCATGTATGCAGTCATTAAATCAATGAACATAATGAACAAGTACATTCAACTTAACACATATCCTAAGGCAGAGTATAATTCAACCTGTCTAAGTCATCAAATTGATGTAATACGATACAATGTTGTCCATAAACAAATATTGTATTGGCTTATCAAACCAATAAAAAACAACATATCAACATTCAGTAACTCTTCGTGTCTCGAACCTTTAACATTATAAACATAATAAAGGCACTAATTATCAACCTGAACAGTTCACCTGGAACTGATATATCTCATCAATTATAAATGAGATGACGTTATCTCATGGAATAATGATAGTTACATTGTATACAATTGTCTAAAGAACCTTTGTGGTGAACCTGTCACGTGTATAGATCGTTCACTAAATATCTTCCTAACTAGGTCGTCTGTTACCCTATACTGTCCTATGTTCCACCATAATTGTACTTGTCTGGTTGCTTTCTCACATGTCTTGTCAAACGAAGTCAAGATTTGTAGTTGCCCTGCTTTAAATCGACCTCTGTGCAGGGTCATAAGCCTGTCAGTGGGGGCAGACAAAAGGAGCTCAGTGGTCGACAAAGGCATCAAACTCACATCCCTTTAAAAGATGTTTAAAGGCAGTGACGTTGATTAACAATCCAAATAATTCTAACTCAGTGACGCTATAGCGTTGACATGCTACGGGGAGCACTTTGGAATAATATCCAATAATTCTCTCTTTTCAATTTATAATTTGAGTTAAATGACAATGACAATGAATGACAATGAATTTTATTCTCAATAACGGCCCCTCACGGGGGCATGGGAGAAATACAATTACAAGTGTACAAGTATATATGCATATAATATGCACAAGTATAAACATGATAATAAAACAAACACAATCTTTGGCAACACTTCTTTGGCACTAAGAGAACTTAAATAGCAACCAGTAGCAACTCGTGAGGTGTCACTATAAAGTGAGAATTGTCCATTACTGTTAGGCATGTGAAGAACAGGGGGTCTAGTCATGAGGTTTATATGAAAAGCATGAAAGTGAGCCTGAAGTGTGTGAAATCCTGTCCTCATTGAAAGGATCACCTAAGAGACAATCTTAAATTGTGAAGCTTCGTAAGGCCGGCGAATATGAGCATGACCGAAAGGTTATACTAGGTGAAGCACGGGGTCCATTAGTAGTTCACAAAAGACCTAATTTCAGTAAAGGGAAGAGCGATCTTAACAGTTACATGTTCTGTAGTGGATGCAAGGGTATGTATAAAGAGGCTTTGTATCGCCACGCAAACAAATGCAAAAGAAAGGCAGGGAGACGTGAACAGCATCAGCGGGCTGGTGCTGCCCTATTTCCAACCAAGGAAAGAATCAGCACCAAATTGAAGACGATAATTGATGGGATGATGAGTGATAAATGCACTCTCATTTGTAAGAATGACCCATTAATTCTAAAATTAGGAGAACATTATGTAAGCAAATCAGGACACACTAACAACAGCCACCACTACATTGGGCAGAAAATGGGAGAAGTGGCTCGATTATTAGATGAGGCGCGCTCAGTTTGCTCATGTTCCTGTTTCTTCCCCTCTTTCTGCAAAGACATCGGAGAGACCAGGCAATACGTCACCTATCTCAGTATCATCTTCATCATCTTCTGAATCTTCTGAATCAGGCAACCACTCACTCCCCGATGAATCCACTGTCTGTGCTGCCCTGTGCCAAGTCATGCCCTGAACCTGTAAAATAAGATATGCTTGTTAACATCCAAAAGCAATTCTTTCAAATTGTGTACACAAATACAACAACATGAATCACTGGGTCGACAACTAAACTGGAGCAATTTACATCCTTAATACAATGGAGACATTCCGCAGTTTCATGTAGCCCGCAATATGTACTACGACTAGATGTAGGCTAACCCTTCAAAACGCTTTTCACTTCAAATTTGTTTCTCTTTTTTACTACACTTTGTGTTCCTGTCATAAGTTTCAATGATGGCAATTTTCAAGTAAAAGTGGAAAAAATCTGGTGAAACGTGCAACCTACTGTTTGCATTATGTACGCAAGTCAATGAAGAAAAAACAAAAAAATTGCTTATAAATAACAATTTGCCCCACAAACATCTTGAAATCAAGAACGGGCTGGAAGCAGAAAATGTTGCTGAATGTAGAGCGGAATACTGTGCTTTGATATTTAATTGAAAACTCACTATCAAAATTTTGACTTTAAATTTACATATTTGAAAATTCTAAAATTCTTGAAAGAGCATTTTATACTATACATCTGTACAGGTTAACTCGTGTCAATCAATCTGAGGTCACTAGAATGTATGTATGAGTTCGCTGTGTGTTGTGTGTGTGTGTGTTAGAACTAAAACACCATGCAATTTGAGCAAGGCTGGCTCAAGTTGTATGGTGTATGAGTTCGCTGTGTGTTGTGTGTGTGTGTAAGAACTTAAGTATCATGCAATTTGAGCAAGGGTGGCTCAAGTTGTATTAGCTCATAATAGCCTACAACATCAACAAACATATTATGGGGTAAATTGTCCTGTATAGTCTAAAGTGCAAGAGGCCCATGGAAAGAGCCTGATAACATCATTTTCTCAAGATATTGCAATAGTGAATAATTGCGTGAAGTAAAGACTATTTCATTGGTACAGACAGAAACCTGAACATCTTATTTCTAGATCACACATATATCAAATGATCCATCATCAAAACAAATGCTGTGTGGTTATCATTACTAATGTACCATGCAATCTGAGCCAGAGAAAATGTTTTAGTGTGTAATCTATCTGATGCAACATGCAATTTGAGCTTCACTTAATTTGTGTATCATGTTACTTATGTACCATGCAAATCGAGCCTGTGTTTATATGTGTGTGTGTGTTTGTCTGCATATTTGGTCATGCATCATGAGGTCGCCTCCTTTTGCGTTACATGCCGATTTGGGATTCTGCAAGACAATGTTAAGGTTGAGAGCAAATATTTTCTGAAGAACTCCCCCTATCCTATCAAAAATATACATTTTCTAAAAGGGAATTTCACAAAGAATCCAAATATGTGACCTTACACCACAAAACGACCGTTATGTCGCTGTGGTAGTTTCTCTTTTATTAGCTAAAACAGTCAAACTTGGTTCAAAATATGAGATTTAGGATTTTGGTATTTCCTGAATAAGCATATCCTAATCTACCTTCTGAAAATGTTTGAGCATCAGAAATCATGTTTAAATATTAATTTTTGATTTAATAAATGTGATCTTAATACAGCCCATGAATAGACACAGATCTTTTAAGCGGCCCGTTTCTCCCTTATTTAAAAAAATGCATCAGTCATATTCCATATCTTTGGCATTCATTTTGAAAGGGTTTGCTAAGTTCAAATACGACAAATTATGTACCATTTTAAAGGTAATCACTTCTACTTTAATGTTATATGAAAATCAGCAAAATCAGTTTTCTCGACTTATTGGTTGTTTTGTGGTGTAAGGTCACATATGTACTCAGAAATAATACTAGGGGTATACTTATTTTTGTATATTGACCAAAATGTGAAATTTTGTTTCCCGTTATCGAGGTCAATATTTTCCATGATAATTTTTTCTGAGGTAGCTCTAGACAACTAATGATAATGTTTTCATGCAGAGCACACTTATACCTTTACACCAATATAATATTGTATGAGGTTCATGATTATTTTGTGGGAGATATTTTCATTCATACTTATTGGAAAAAATACAAAAAATAATTAATCATTTTCACTATGTAATAGTCACTATAGGAATGGAATATAAAGGGCAGGCCAAAAATGAATTGAGAAATAATAAAGTTTCATAAGTAAGCTTTGTAGTCTTGCACCTTTTCTTTGTGAAGATATTAACGTTTTTGCAAGAAAATGCACAAAATGTTTCAGTCCCCAAGAGTTTGTACAGGTAACGCCCAATTGTCTATGTTTGTGTTGATTTAGTTTGAAAATAAACAAGGAGAAACACTTTTCAATGATTAAACATTATAGTTCAATATTTAAGCTTTCATTTGATACCAACATTGTAGTTGTACATCTAGTTTTCACAAAGTTATTGACGTTTTAGGGAAAATTGCACTTTGAGAGGCATTTTCCCATAGGCTTTGTACACGGGCGCCGCTTCCTGTGCCACCCTCTTGCTCCAACCTTCAAATAGCTGTATCTCCACTTTGAAACTTTGCATACAGATAGCTTTCTGGTAGTTCTTTAAAATGATACCAAATTTGTTAAGAAAGGTTTAGCAGTTGTTAAAGAAATTAAGAAAATGGTTGCAAAAAATCCCAAAATGTAACGGTGCCACCCTATTTGGGAGGTGAGTTCATGACACATGACACATGACCATATATATTACTATATCCGATGCAATTGAGCCAGACTCCAGATATAAGGCTTGTATTTGCAAATACTGTAAAATATTACATGAAAATATTCAACATTTTGAAAGGCAATGCTTTACCTTCTGGTTTTGAAAGTCAGTGTTGGTGGTAGTCTGCCCAAAGATTTGCTTGTTGCCACCATCAAAAATAACACTAGTCCTCTGTTGTTGTTGTTGTTGGCTTGTGTTGCTGGAAAATAAACCTCCAGGTTCCCCTGTGACAAATGAAATTTAAACTGAATAAAAGTGTTGCTTAAGAATGGGGAAAATATTATAAATTTGTTGAAAACACCCAATAAACGGCCAATCTGTTGTAAGTAATAACTTGTGAATGTTAGGGGCAACACAACTCTGAATGTCGGGGGAAATTCAACAGTCCAACAGATCACTAAATTGGCTAAATTAAGAGAGAAAAGGAAGAGTATTTAAGCAAAGTTACACAATTCAATTAAAAGAAAAAAACATACTTATAATTCAATCAGTGCAATAAGTCTGCAATAACTTTGCATTTTTACTTCAACCATTCATCATTTATTGCGCATGTCAATTTTTTGTTACTAGATCCTAAGGCTGTAACCGATCATCGGATCGGCATGCCGATCCCGATCCGATCATGGTTGATCGGAGCGTTTTTGCCGATTTCCGATCATGCAGAACAAATCGGAAGATCGGATCGGGGAAAAACAAAAAATCATATTTTGGGAAAATAAATGAATACCAAAGCAACATATATCCATATGAATAAGCCCAAGGTAATCTTGTATGGGCATGCTTTCATTTCAAACTGATTACCTCTCCTTTTACAAAATTACTCAGGAGCGGGGATTAAAATATATATATATATATATATATGTGAATATCAACAACATACCAAATGATTGCTAAAAGTAATATTTCAGCAAGCAGCAACTTCAAACTCAAGGGAAGCCATTATGATGAAAATGTGTCCGCCTCCAACACTTTCGGTTAATTGTCGGAAATATCAAAATTGAGATTGTTAATGTTTTGAATTCTCTAGGATTTCAGCTTAAAAATGATGTATAACTTGATACATATAAGTTTGAAGAAGGCCAGAAAATGCAATTTGATAACGTGGACACGTTAAACAACAGAGAAAATCGCTTCTAAAGTTTTGCATCATACAGAAAAGCATTCTCACACATCGAGCGAAATCATAATTACCTGCAATATTCAGAGAATGTAGATGACATATGTAAGAATAAAATCCCATAAAGTTGACATTTTTACCCAGAGACAATTTTGTATGATTTCGAGGCTCTATGTACTAAAGATCCACAGCGACTTATGACCGAAAGTGTGGTGCTTGGGCTCAAAAATGATGAGAGGAAAGATGGAGTAGATGGATCTTTGACTGCGCACAGTCGAAAATGATGCCTCCGCCATTTTATTTATATCAAGCAATCAAGACAGACTGAAATATGTAAAGCCTCAGACCACATCATTGGGGATCACACAACCATTTTATTTGAGTTCCATGTTCTGTATTTCTAAATTTGAATAATTATACTGGGCCAATGAAGTGTAGTCCCATATGATCGGAGCATCAAATACACATAATCACACAAACCTTGTATATCTCATGTTGCTGTTGTTGCTTTTGTTGTCCCTGCTGCTGTTGTTGCTTTTGTTGTGGCTGGTTGTTGTGGTTGCCAGACGGTTGTGGAGAGCGGCTGAGATTCCTCGGTGATGGGTTAGGAGGGGATGGATGTACACCACCACTCTCACGCAGATGCTTAGAGCTTGGAGGTCAGAATTCTGGACATGGAGGCCTCAAAGCTGGAGGAAAAAAGAAGAGAAGTCTGGAATATCACTTTTGGACAAATTCTTATTGAGATCAATTTATCCCCTTGCATATGGGAACCGAGTGGGCTATTTACAAAGTCTATGGGGATTTCAGAATCTCAAAGGGAACAGGTTAATGGTGTTCTTGGTCGTGTTGGCTACATGAATAGTTACGTTGGCCTTGGATGGCTGAGATTCTGGAGCTATGGGTTATGAGGGGATGGATATAATATAAAAAGTGCATTAAACTCACCAAGATATATTGAGTTTAGCCCTCAATAGGTTAATATAAAAAGTGCATTAAAACTCACCAAACTCAGGCTCTGGGTGAGGAGCACTGGGCAATCTGACAGGAGCCGATGGCTGGACATGGGCAACATAGGACGACACTGTTGAACCATCATTGCTGCACGCCCCAGCACTCCTCTTCCTTTTCTTCTTCTTCTTCTCTTTCTCCTTCGATGATGATGACAAGTGTGACGATGATGTAGGTGCAAGAGGCCCCACCCCCACATGGCCTGCTTCAGGGTGGGGTGCTGGGAGGGGCTGCTGAGACTGGGAAGAGGGGGTATGTCTCGCAGGGGCAGGAGGCATCGAGGGGAGGCGGGGGTTAGCTCAGACTGAGAGTTCTGTGATCGTCCTGATGAATGTAGGGGTGCCTTGGTGAAAGTAGTTATCTGGATAAGCAAGGTGCATGTGTATGACATACAATTAACACCACATTCCCAGATATATCCCATCTCTAAATATCAACCCATTCAGAAATAGCCAATAGAATACTTAAGTTGGGTAAATAAAAAGTATATTCACATTTTAGGTTTCTACAAAGATACCACTTATCGATGGATCTAAAAGGACTCACATACATTGTAATCGATAAATGTTTGTGTGATATGAATAACTTGTTCTTGAAAAGAAAGGGCAATTCTGCTTCAATTTGTTACACACTGTATGCATGGGAACTTGTCATTTGAGAGATACCTGACCTAAGCATCCTGCACAGCTTCATAATGACCACCTTTCCCTCAGAGGCTGGGTGGCCTAATCTCTCCTGAGGATGGTTACCAGATGTGCCAAACTTTACAGAATTTGTAATTTTATATAGTTTTATGAAGTTAATTCGCAAAAGTTGAAAAAAAACTTCCACTCTCAGTCCATCATTTCACTTATCCTCTAAACTTGTTATCAATTATTCGAACTATATTTTTAAAAGTGAAACAAGTATTTGATCACTGCCAAAATATGTATCACTTTCTAAATCAGATGATACCTACCTCTCGTTGCTGCTGCTGTTGCTGCTGGTGAGGCAGGGGGTCTGTATGGGGGTCAGTAATTGGCACGGGGGCATCTCCTTTGGCCTGCTCAGGTGTGCTCTGTATTGTTTCTGCTCATCCAAAAGACAACAAAAGTAATGTAAAGCCAGAGTTCCCCATATTTACCTTTTTAAAGTAATCAGACATTGAAAATGCAGAAACCTTTCCATGTAATTTTATTGATCAAACATTGCTAAATCGCAATGGAAATAGTGATTTTTTGTTTCCAGTCGTGAAATTATTGCCAATTTATTTTACCAACTGTTTTCAAAGTCCTATGAGAAGTCTTTCTTTAGAATTGCATTGCATCAAAATATGGCACAAATTATGCACATGTATAGTTTTCTTTTCCTTTTTACCTCTCTTCTACTTTTTTTCTAGGATCTCTATATTGATTTATTACAAGAATATTTATCAATCCGCTCCACAGTTTTGGTTACCCCTGGCAAGCACATGTACGCTTTGATCCCTGGAATACAGCACAAGATGCAAACGCACTGGCCAGAATTTACAAAGGAGTTGAATCATGAATCATGCAGATTTTAATCTTGTAAATATATCTATGCAATTTATGGCCTGTATTTATAATTAATGCTTCAATAAAGAATGTACGCAAGAGCAGTGTGGACTAAACTAAAATGCTGTTTTATCATAGTTTATGAAGGTGTATTGAAACTTCGCGCACGAAAATTTCGAACTTTTTCAAAGTGTCGTACACTGTAGGAGCATCAAAATTATTGTAATCTCAATGAAACAAGCATTAAAATACTCCCTCTATTCTGAGGATTCGATGTATGTAAAACATTTTCGATTTAAACTCACAATTCATGTGTTATTGGCCCGATTCCGTAACCATGTCATATCAACAAGAGATTCTCCACCGAGTACGGTAGTCTTGAAACTTCGCGCTCCATACACTTTGATACACTGCCATTGACTTAACACGCAATCCTGTGTAGCAAACTTTAACACGCATGTCAATGGGTGTGTGAAGATGCAAACTTTTGCGCGTATTATCATCTTGGCACGTGCGCGTTGTCAAGCTTTCTACGGAGATTGCGCGATCCGAAAGTAAATTTGAAAGGAAGGACGAATAAAGGAGCATTTTACGCAGCATTTCGATAACAACAAGTCTGTTCTACGGGAAGGATTTCGATTTAATTTGATGATATTCTATTGTCCATAATTTATACACGAAAAAACACACAAAAAGTAAGTTTTTTCTCAAGAAATATCGATCTTTGTTTGCTAATTTTTTGGTTGATTAGTAAGTAATGTGTGCTCTTTGAGAGTCTTTCATTTGGCGTCAGAAAATTCCGTCGCCGTGTCCGTGTTCTAATGTTTGCGTACCGCTTATATGCGCGAAGTTTCAATACGCGCGAAGTTATAATACTTGTCCATACCACAAAAAGCATCAAGGTGATTCCTTATTAGAGAAAACAAAATTGTTTTTTGCATCTTTTAAGTAGTAATATCAACAATGACAACAAGGATTAGCTACCAAACTACCAATTGGAGATTACAACACTCTATCTATATAATTTATAGCAGTCATCATCCAGGCCGACTGCAGCAGGCTGAACATTAGATCGACAAATCTATCGCTTTCATGGCCTTTTTGACATTATTATTGTTATATTTCACTGTCGGCATTCTATCTCCGACAGTGAAATATAACAATAATAATGTCAAAAAGGCCATGAAAGCGATAGATTTGTCGATCTAGCTGAACATGTACAGGTCTACTACAATCAATTAAGGTCAGACTCAGAGTCCGTTTACAATTTCATACCTCCAGCTACCAGTTCTTAGTTGTTCTCTATATCTCCAGAATGATGAAAATCTGGGTTCCAAAATCTGTCACTAGCTGAGCTGCCGCACATCACATCCATTTTCCAGGACTGAGTACGAGAGACAGTAGATCACCGTATAGCTAGCTAGCATAGAGTATAGTAGCGATAGCTAGCGCGGCGCTCTCGATATCTCGAATTCGCAGCGCTGCCTGCCATATATTATATGCAGCTAGCTAGCAGCAGCATACCGGTACGGTACGGTCGTAGTACTAGTATGTACATGTACGGTCATACAATTTGGGCAGGAAAATACTACAATTTGAGCAGGACAATTTGAGCAGGCGACGTAAGTGGCGCCTTCCAACATTTTCACACATGAATTTGATGTGCTCTCATGTGAACCCACAATTTGATCATCACTGCGCTCATGAATGGTAAATTGGGGAGATTTCCCCAGGACACTGTACATGACTAATTATGCCATATGAAAGACTTTGCAATAATATGTTCTTTTGAGGAGCTCCTCAAATTGCTGTTCACACAGCGGAATCTCCTCAAACTGTGGGTGTGTGTAAGAACATGCCTGCTCAAATTGCATGCTATACAAGAACACACACACACACACACATACACACACACCTACCCCTGTATCTGATTCAAGGGATGGACGATTAATACATTATATTTTGGATGGATTTCGTATCATTTTATCGCAATTAAACACATATAAACCAATAGTGACATTAACAACTCATATTCTTATGTATTTCATTGTTTTGTATTGCTTATGCTTTGTATTGTTTATTATTTTACATAGTTGATATCATTGCATAATACTCTTCATAGTCATTTCAAATGCAAATAGAGTTTGTAAAGATCTTAATATGGCTTATTTGTCATTCTTAAGCATTTAGTTGCCTTTACATAAGCGCTGTATACAAAATTTCACGTCCGTGTACGACACATCATGGTGTAACGAAGTGTGACACAATAACCGAAGATATAATATGCTCAACTTGGTATCATATGATGTGCAAGAATCCAAGGGAGACCCCTATGAAACAACAAGCTTGTATCACCATGCATTGTGGTGTAATTGCGCAAGATGTGTGACTGGGTCTTCATGAACCCAAAGGCCGATACACACTATTTAGCTACATTAGAGGTGTTTTTCTTAAAAACCCGCCCTGTGGACTTCCAGTAGCTTATTGGCGAGGTAGTCCACCTAATTTGTGTTCCTAGAAGCAGGGGCGTCGATCCGTTTTTGCGATTGGGGGGAGGGGGGGCGAAATTTGAAAAAAATTCCAGAGTGACCACTGAGAGAGCTAAAAGCCCCACATTGGCATGCCCGGAATTTTTATTATGCGCTCATTGTAAGTGTCTTGATGGCTCGAAGACCTGACTTTGGGGGGCACCCACATTTGGGGACAATAATGGGGGTCGAGGGGGCGGAGCCCCTGGAAGCTTTTAGATTTCAGACATTTGCAACTCCTATCATGGGTGTTAAAATTGTATAAAATAGTGAACATATACGCGTAACGTATTTTTAAAGGGCATAGCGAGGAAAAGATTGAGCCTTGCATGAGATGGATCCACGTGATCCTGTATACTATATAGACATCGATATAGTCTAGGGCATTGGGCTCCCATGAAACTAAGCAAGGGCGTCATCAACTTCTCAAAAGTGGAGGAGAGACATCGAGGAAGCGAAGCGACCGAGCGGGGGAGGGTGTGGGATGGGGTGTCCCCCTCCCACAGTAGGGAGCTTTTGTATATTTGGGCGTGAAATTGTGCGATTTGGTACACACCTGAGACAGAAATTTCACGTAATAAGAAGTATATAAGTATGGAACCAAACATACATAATGACAAAGGGAGGGGGACAATCTCCTCCACTTTCAAATGTGGGGGGACATGATATTCCAATTTGATTTGCGTTCAGCGCATATGGACCGAATTGACTGAAAGATATATTTCAGATTATTTTATTTTCTGTGACGGTGTGCTTTCTATAGATGAGGGTTTAATAAACTTCGTTTGAGGTGTGCGTTTGAGAAATTACACTGCCCAACACATTTCGAAAGGTGAGTTCCCGCAACCAAAATGAAACTTGCAATATGAGAAACTGTATGCGCGCGAAGCGCGCGGCAAACAAGAGATTTACAGTCCTCTTCAAACTAAAAAACGGCTATTTTGAAGATTAATTATTGATAAATGTGTCTTTCCCCTCTTTGGCATTATATCACTCGATTGTTTTCTTCCTTATTTTCGGAATTATTGGGGGGGGGGGGGGGGGGGCGAAATGATATGTTCGCCCCCCCCCCCCCCCAATATTTTCATTAGGGGGGCGACCGCCCCCCTGCCCCCCCCCCCCCCCCCCCCCCCAGGATCGACGCCCCTGCCTAGAAGGTCCTAGAAGACATTTCTG
Organism: Echinarachnius parma; assembly: GCA_037951105.1. Classification (NCBI taxonomy): domain Eukaryota; kingdom Metazoa; phylum Echinodermata; class Echinoidea; order Clypeasteroida; family Echinarachniidae; genus Echinarachnius; species Echinarachnius parma. The sequence goes on from JBAMJV010014039.1 coordinate 17,041, forward strand.
ATGGCCAACCTTTTACAGCAGCCCATGTCTGAAAAAACCTATTTTGCCCCCTGGGTATAGTACTATACTGGTTACACCTCTATCAAGTGTATTTGTAACACAATTTCAAAATCCTCAGGATTATCCAGCCAAATTCGCATTAGACTTTATATTTATTTACTAGCTATTCCGTATGCATGTTGCCATTTACGTTATAATGATCCTTCGTGTGAATACTGTTCAGAATTTGAGAGTAGCAAGAGTATTAAAGGGACAGATCCACTTTTACAAAACGTCTGAACAGCTTTCAGTTGACGGATGGGGATCAATGTAACACGCAAAAAAAAAATCAGAGCGAACAGCCCTCTAATTTGGATTCTACGAATGAAAAACGAATGCGTCCCTCCATTTAAACTATATATCGGTCAATAAAGGAGTTCAACTGATTTAGCATAATATTACAACAATATAGTACTAATTCTCGTAAAGGTATTGTGAAGCCGACATTTGTTAACGTATGTCACGGAAAAAGATCTCAAAAAGAAAGAATATATAATTACATGTAGTCAGTTTAAGCGAAGTTTGGGTATTTTGCTTGGTAAACGCTCACACATTAGTACTTAGGGAAGGCGTCAAATTCATCACTGCCGCCCCGCTGCAGGATCCCGCTTGGGCCCGAGTCTGGCCGATCGGCGGGCCGCAGTATACCGCAGAACGCTTGAAACCAATTTGTTTCCCCCGGTCCCCTGCAGGAGGACGGGAATGTACATGCATGGTCTTACCGCGGGGGAACGATATCGTTCCGCCGCGGGATGCCGCGCCCAGGGCCCCGCCACTGTACGTACGTACGTCGGTGGTTTCACGTGCGTATGATAGTAATTGGACGTACACACTTTGTCTAGCTCATGCATGGCCGGCCTACCGCGGCCTAGCTACTATGCCGCGCCCTGGGCCTGGCCTGTCGATGCTGTTATTGTAAGCGTGATCCCCCTGGCCCTCATGTAACATAACATCAACAGCTGACGCAACTAACTCTAGCTCTGGTAAATTTTCAGCCTTTTTTGAAATAAGGTATGTATTTAACGCTACCCAGATTTGTTTGTATATTGACTCGTTTGTGTAAAAGACTAACGTCTACTCTAGCCAAGATATGTCGGCTCGGAGCAAACCAAGGGCAAGGGAAGTATTGTCGGATTGCGGATGACTGTCACGTTCAAGATTTCGTCATGAATGTGATGATGAGATCGAGATAGATTGATCTGATAATGTCTGGCCCCGCACTCCGGGCCGCACTCCAGCAGAGATTAGCGTATAGCATATGCAGGGCATTCTGATTTCTGAGTATGATTTGGTGGCTCTATACTAGACCTAGCTACTCGAATCTTCCATCACACCAAAATTATACGTAACATGTACGTACATTACACAGGCTAGCGGATATCATGCAGTCGTGCTTGCATGTATACGGTACGAGTATCGTACACGTACCAACGTAGGTACGTGTACGGTACTCGTACATAATATGTATACATGCGCAATGCATGCGGCAATAATGATCTGGTGATTCGCGCGCAAGAATCGGGATCCCGCGGCCCGCCGCTTAGAGGTCCGCTGCGTCGGGACGAATTCCTCTCCACAGCTGGTGACAGCTGATCGGGAAGCCGCGGCGTACCGCTAGGAACGATCAAACCCACTGAATCGAATACGAATACGCGCTATAATCGTCCCAAGCGGGATCCCGCGGTAGGACGATAGTGATCAATTTGACGTCTCCCCTTATGCGCGGCTCACGTAGCTAGCGGGGGTCACGTAGGGGTCATGCATACCGATCTGGCATTCCGTGAAATCTATGTACGAACTTACTCACCGGCCAAAAATACGTATGTACATAATTAACCGACGTCCCTCAGTTTATTCAGTTTTAGGTCTATAACTCCACGAAAAAGAGATTTCGAGCCCTAATTTGTTCAGGCATGCTATTAAATGACATTTCCTTTCATATAAGACAATAACCTCGCAACTTTTGAATTTTGGCTTGCAAAAGTGGATCTCTCCCTTTAAAGGGACTTATAATAGTAACATTGTCCAAATCCTCAAAACTTAATTGGAACTCTAGTGGTTCTATCATACCTTATCATACTCGTATTAAACAATAAAAGCACGGGACAGGTTTCGGTTTTTAAAATTGTGTTCAAAAGATATTTACAATTGAAGTTTGTCCGTATGAAATTGTCTACGGGATGATTTGAGCCGTGTACAAAGTAAGTGCAAGGAGTTAGTGAATATCACTTTGCTTTTTTGCTCATATCTCAGCCCCAAAAACATCCAATTAACGTGAAATTCTCACACATTACTTTGTGGACATATCACATCACACATCACTTTTTGCACGTGTCAACAAAGTTACTAGATCCTTTTAATGATAATGATTGACCAAAGCCTTTATTACAGATAAGTCTCAAAGCACTCGGAGCGTTAGAACATGGCAGCCAAGTACCCATACTACACCTGGGTTGAGAGCAGCAAATGTGGATGAAGCGTCTTGCTGAAGGACACACGTACCGCGGCTAGGAATCGAACCCACGATCTTCGTATTTAAAGACGAGGGCCCGAAAAAATATAGGTTTTCCCGCTCAATTTCGCGATTGTGTCAATCGAATTGATAATAGGAGCAAACGAATTCGCGCGATTTGCGATCGCCGTACCAAAGCAGCATTCGAATTCGTAAATAGTCGTTCAAAATCACGTAGGAGCAAGTGAATTTGCACAAAGTGCATACCTTTTCATCAATGGTCATTCGAATTCGCGAAAGGGCAGTTGACAGTTGGCTGCACATTCGCGAATTCGAATGCCCATAAATGAACTTCTGTGCCTATTCACGAAAGCGTGTGCGTATGCATGAATTCGCATGCACTTATTCGGAATTTGGAAGACCGATACCAACGATTACGCGGCAACGCGCGAATTCGAATGACCCTAAATGAATTCGATTGAAAAAAGTGCAAAATTGAGCGGGAAAACCTATATATACCGCAACATTGTATTGCTGAAGGACACATTGTGATGGGATAGACGGGCATCGAAATTCCCAAACTGGACTAATATTACAACGACCATCCTTTTGTTAAACCTACATGTAGTAACTTATACATTACAAAATAAAGTGTATACGTGTATACTTAATTAAGTTAAGATGAAAGACTCTTGTCTAGACGTGAACTCATACAGAACCAATACTAAAATGCTGTATCCTATCATATAATAATAATATACTCGATTTATATAGCGCCTATTAATATGATTGATAATCATCTCTAAGCGCTTTACAATGATAATATTACCCCCGGTCATAGGATACAATGCAAACCAGCACACATTATGTGCCCCATCTCCACTCCCTGGGGAGCATTCCTTCCAAGCGGCTCATGGTCCTTGATGAACTGGGTGCTAAATAAAACTCGTCAATTGACATTTTACAAAATATGACATGGATTCTATTGAATTTGAAGCAGATGATAGCTGAAATGCGTAATTTTTGTTTGGTGTGGTCATGTTGCCTAATTCTCAATATCATAATCAATATACATTTTCTTCAGTAGAGTGCCAAGTAATGTTTTGAAATGCCACACATTTGAGATGGTGTGTGCAAAATCAAAGTGACCAAGTTTTATTTCAAGGGGTAGTACAGTTTTGGTAAGCCTGAAATTTAGTAACCAAAACCTGCACAATGACAATACACACGAATAGTTATAACTCTACCATGCTCGAAAGGTATAAAAAATTACCAAAGACTAACTTAGACTACTTAAAGTAAAAAGCCTGTTATCATTCAAAAAGAGCCATTAAAACACAAGAGGGCGCTTTCTAAAAAAGCATTGGTTTCAACCATTTCTCATACAAAATTTTGCATGTGATTAATTTGTTTAAATAATGATTAAATAGAGAGATCATCAACAACTACTTAAAAACCTCTTTGAAAATGTTTGAAAAAGTGTAAGCATTTTCATTTTTTTTTCTTCAAATAAATCTGGGCCCCAGATTGATTCCGATCGGATATATTTATTGACATTTCAGCCGTTTCTGAACCGATTTTGATCAAATAAAGTTTATTATTTCATTCAAATTGTATGCTCTTTCAAATTTGACACTCAGTTTATCATTATCTCACAAAAAATTATTTCGTGCAGCGCCCTCTATACCAAAACTGAACTACCCCTTTAACACCCAATCAAATCCTACTGTACCTATGTATACATAGCCCCGAGGTCAAACGATCGAGCACTCACAACGTTAAGCCCTCCGCACACATAGCCGACTCTACTCGATCCCACTGGTTTTCAGTCTAAAGTCGGTTTCGCTCAGTCGGAGCCGATTTAACATGTTGAATCGGCCTCGAATGACCTCCGACTGGCTCTTGAATGGCAAAACCGGAGTCCTGAGGCAACGCATAGTGAGCAGATTCGAGTGAAAACCAATCGGATCTGGTCGAGTTGGCTCTGTGTGCGGAGGGCTTTAGATTTTTAAGAGTTACATGGTTGGTCCCTGATAACCAATAGCCCGAGCTTTCCGATTCACTGCGGTCAGACACGACAACACCTGTGTGGAGAAATAGGTAAAATAGATTAACCGGTTCCGCAAGAGATTTCGAAATTCCCATAGAGTTAAACCAAGATACCTGATGTAATTGGTTATTAGAATACAACACTCATACAATGTAACTGATTTTACAGTACCCTGATAGCAGACTGACGTCTTTAAAGGGATAGTTGAGTTTTGGTATAGAGGGCACTACACATAATAATTTGTTTGTGAGATAATGAAAAACTGAGTGTCAAATTTGAAAGAGCATAATATTTTAATGACAGAATAAACTTTATTTGATCAAAATCTGTTCAGAAATGGCTGAAATATCCATAAACGTAACCATTTGTAATAAATGTGGGGCCCCACAATAAGTATTCAATAATTTTGAACCAACCGTTAAAGGGATAGTTGAGTTCTGGTAGAGAGAGTACAGCTTTAGTCAAACTGAAGTTTAGTAACGAAAATCTGCACCATTACATTACAAACTAATAGTTATGACTCACCCATGCTCAAAAGGAATACCAACAATTACAAACGACTAAGTAACTCCTGTTATCATTCAAAAAGAGCTGTTTAAACTAAAGAGGGCGCTTTAAAAAAATGCGTTTGTTCAAACCATTTTAAATAAAATATTGTGCATGTGATGTTTTGTTGAAATAGCGATTGGATAGAGGGATAATCAACAACTATATCTAAAAACCTCTTTCGAAAAATTTTGAAAAGAGGAAGAATTTTAAAACGAATTTTAATGGCTGGTTCAAAATTATCGAATACTTGTGGGCCCCACAATTACAAAATGGTTATGTTTATGGATATTTCAGCCGTTTCTAATTTGACACTCAGTTTTTCATTATCTCGCAAAAAAAATATTTTGTGTAGCGCCAAAACTCAACTATCCCTTTAAATTTTTGTTTTTAATGCTTCCTCTTTTCAAAAAAATCAAAAGAAGATTTTTAATAGTTGTTGATTATCTCTCTATCTGAACACTTTTTTACAAACCATCACATGCACAATATTGTATTTAAAATGGTTGAAACCAATGAGTTTTTAGAGAGCGCCCTCTTGAGTTTGAACGGCTCTTTCTGAATGATAACAGGCTTTTTACTTAGTCGTTTGTAATTTTGTATTCCTTTCGAGCATGGTGGAGTTATAAATATTAGTTTGTAATGTAATGGTGCAGGTTTTGGTGACTAAAATTCAGTTTGACCAAAACTGTACTCTCTTTACCAGAACTCAACTATCCATTTAAAGCCGTCTGCAGAAAGAGCCGTCTCGACCAGATCCGACTGGTTTCAATCAGGCTAGAGTTGGGCCCGGTCGGTCGGATCCGATTCATCGTGTTGAATCGGCCCAACTGGCATCCGACTATCTCTCGACTGGCAAAATGTGTGTCGCGAAGCACTGCAAACTGAGCCGATCCGAATTAAAAATCAGTTGGATCGGGTAGAGTCGGCTCTGTCTGCCATAGGGCTTAATACGTTATACATAAGTCGTAAACTGGATAACACGTCGTACGTCATATGGACGACATTATTACGACGTCATTATGTCGTCTGTCAAAGAAATTTTGTTGCCATTACATTTGTGTCGTGTGTACGACCTTATTATGACGTCATTACTACGACTTTATTACGACGTCATTATGAAACGTACGCGGGTGCAAGTTTACGTAACACAAGACGTAAATAAGATGTGATTTTTACCAGTTTCTGCTATCAGGGTATATACGAAAGACTACGGGACTGCAGCATTCAACCTACGGCCCAGATAGTTGTAAAACTTAGATTTTCATACCAAGACACATCCTCCTCCTCCTCCATTTATCATCAATAACGTCGATGAGCTTTGATTTCATGCATTCAAAGTTAACCTGTTTTACCTCAATTGTGGATTTGTTATCTGTTGTTTTGCTAAAACTTTGCAAGAGACTTACTTGTGGAATGTTCTGTCCTTCGTAGAGGTCCACCACCTGGAAGGAGTCGGTCTTTTGGACGCCCATATCCTCGATAACCGTCAGAAAGTTGCCGATGTTTTCCATCTGAAAGAATATATATTGAGTTTAGTAAATACAAGTCAAATTCCTTTTTCTCCTCCTCCTTTCTCTTAACCCTTTTCTTCCCTTTCCTCCTCCTCCTCCTCATCGCCCTCCTCCTCTTTCTGCTCCTTCACCCCCTTTTCTCATCCTCTTCCTCCTCTTCTTCCTATTCATCTTCCACTTACTAACTTCTTCATGCCTTCCCATTTCCAACCCCCCTTCTCCCCTTCCTCCTCGTCATCTTCCTCTTCTTCATACTCCTACCTATAATCGTTCTCTCTCTCTTCCTCTTCATGTTCTCTATCCTCCTTGTCCTCCTTCTTTCCCTTCTCTTTCTCTCCCACTTCCACCTCCACTTCCTCTTATTCCTCTGGTCTTCCGCCTCTTCTTCCTCTTCCCCTTCATCTTTTCCTTTCTCCCCGCTTTCGTCGTACTCGTCCTCCTCCTCCTCTTCTTATTCTTCCTCTTTCTATTCATCTTCTACTTCCTAACTTTATCTGTTCCCTTCTTCTTGTCCTCATTCTCCTCCCTTTTCCTCTTCATCTTCCTTGTCTTCCTACTTCTACCTACTCGTCATCTTTATCTTCCTCTTCCTTCTCTCTCTCTTCCCTGTCCTCCTCGTCTTCCCCCTCCTTCTTTTCCTTCTCTTTCTCTACCCCTTCCTCCTTCTATTCCTCTTATTCTTCTGGTCTTCATCCTCCTCTTCATCTTCACCTTTCTCTTCTCCTTTCTTCTCGTCTTCATAGTCGTCGTCGTCCTCCTCCTCCTTCTTCCTATTCCTATTCATCTTCCACTTCCTAACTTCTTCTTTCCCTCCTTCTCCCCCTTATCCTCTTCATCTTCCTCTTCTTCCTACTCCTACCTACTCGTCATCTTTATATTCCTCTTCCTTTTCACTCTCCTCCTTGTCCTCCTCCTCCTCCCCCTCCTCCTCCTCCTCCTCCTTCTCCAGTTGAGTAAGACGGCCGTTATCGTATTGTCATTCTTGTCAAACGAAAGTGCGACCCAATGATAGGCTGCCATATTTTCCATGGTTCCGTACGAAACGTCATCTGAGCGTGCACTAACAAAAGCGGGTTTTGAAACCGCCGTTGTTGAATCTGCTGCTATGTTAGTAGTTACGTAACCCGCTTTTGTTGGAAAATATGGCAGCCTCCATTGCTCAGTCAAAAAAGTTGATAGTGGTTTCAAAAACATTGATTATTTCCATTGTTAGTGATACCCAAGAGGAAATATATGACAGGAATGCTGCAATTATCAGTCTTAAGCAGAATACGACAGGAATGCTGCAATTATCAGTCTTAAGCAGAATACGACAGGAATGCTGCAATTATCAGTCTTAAGCAGAATTTCCAGCGTTTCCTTCCCTTTAACATAATCAAGTGTGTATGTTTAAAGGGTACCACCACCCAAAACAAAATTTTTTATAAATGAAAGGTAACAAAAATATGTTTTCAGGGGGGGAAAATATATAATTAGAAAACGCATCGCTCTAAAGCATGCGTTCATGAGTCTGCATGTACGAAGACTACTTTGTCCAGAGCGAACGAATCGTCCGGGATTCTGTTGTCTCCAAACGAACGCGTGAATAGCATTGGCGCACTCGCAAATGTTTGGCCCGTACGGAACCAGGAAATAATAGTGGTTCCGTATTAAAGTGGTGGTAATTAATTGCTTTGTTTATGAATTACACAACCCTTTGAAAAATGTTGGGTATATATTGATATCACAAAATGATACCAAAACATATAATTATGTGTTGTTCTTTGCCTGGTGGTCCCCTTTAATGAATATGGGCCTCATGTCAATAGTAATTAGAAATTTTTCTTTTAATAGGGGTGATAGAAAGATTTCATTTCGTTCGAGGATGTAACTACATGTATCTAAAATATATGTATTCATTTATTTTATATCATTTACTTAGTAAAATCGTAACAAGTGTTTCCGTCATGTTGAATTTGGTTTGGGTTTGAATTCATTTCATAACTATTTAATTTAATTTTCAAATTAAATCATGCTCATGTCTTATGTCTAGTTTATGAAGACAATAACAAAATTGATACACGTTACACCCTCTAGATATTTGATTTATTGATGATAACACGTTACATTTAATTGCCATTCCACGTCATGTATAATATAATTTGTCTTTCTTGTCATATTTGTATTTTAATTACCTTTGTACTCGCCCCACCTTGCCTTTTGTACCTCGCAAACAAAAATCACCAAATAACGTACCATATATAGGGCCCATATACAGGGCCCCATGGGGGACCAACTTATTGTTGAATGGGCCACCCTGGTAAAATATATTGAAATAAATAAATAAATAAATAAATAGGTGTCTGGTCGGTTCAAGATATACACTAAGAAAGAAAAAGGGTCAATTTTGCACCTTTTTTGCCACACTGGCAGCACCTTTATAGGTGCACATTTGCACCTTTATATCAATAGAACAACGTTGCACCTTCAGGTTAAAGGTGCAACGATGCACCTTTAACCTCATGTTATAGGTGGAAATCACTTTTAGTAGAGCAGATAAGTGCAATAATCGTTCAAAGTTTGATACAAGCTACAATTTGGTATGCAAGTTACCTATAGGGACACTTTTCAGAAAAAAACACTTAGGCAAGCGAAAATCAAAGATGGCCGCCAAAAACCTACTTTTTGATATCAAAATTGACTGAGTTGGTCGAATTTAATAACTTTGGTGTCGATTTGTATGTTTCTTGGTATATGAAAATCGATTCTGATATATACTGACCCATATACAGGCAAACTTCCAACATGGCTGCCATTTTTGAAGATGGCTGCCAAAAAGCTACTTTTTGATATACATGTATAAATTGACTGAGTTGGCCGATTCGAATAATCTTGGTGTCGATTAATATGTTTCTTGATATTCTCAAAACGATTGTGATACATTATGGACTCATATGATGTCGAAAATCCAAGATGGCCGGAAAAGGGGCTACTTTTTAAATATAAAAATTGACTGAGTTGGCTGATTTCAATAATTTTGGTGTCGATATGTATGTTAATTGATATGCTGAAAACGATTGTAATACATACGGACCAATATAACGAAGACATTTCAAGATGGCCGCCATTTTCCAAGATAGTTGCCAAAAATAAAATGGACTGGATTTGAATAACCTTTGTGTAGATTTATACGTGTATTGATAAGCTGAACACGATTGTGATAAAATAAAATGGAGACAATCCGACATGGCCGCTATTTTCCAAGATGGCGTACTTAGCACAGGGATACACACAAACCTAGTACAATTTCGTAGCGGGGGAATATCGACCCCCCCCCCCCCCCCTTGGGTGAAGAAATAATTTCATCTTTACATGTGAGCTGGCTGTCTTCTTTAACATTGTGATACCCTGCCCTCCAAATCTTTCTTTGATATCCCAAATAGCATAAACGTGTGTCAAACCTGAATTATGGAGCTGCAGAAACTCTACAGTTTTGTTTGGTATACATTATTATAGAAAGGTCCACCATAGCGTAGCTGGTTTCAAGCCATATGCCTACTGAAGAGGGTAAACATGAACTCCTAATGCATTTTAATGATTAAAATCATACTATTCATTTAATAATGAGTTTCGCCGGGTTCAAGCAGCGAGAAAGGGGAAGGGGGTCTGGGGTGATCAGGCAAAGAGATCTTTCCAGGCTAAGGTAACCTGCATACCGCGTTTGTAGTCTGTATCAAACTTTTAACGATTTCCATGAAATTTTACACTTATCTGCTCTACTATTTGCATTTTCGCTCATTTCTCGGCCATAACATCCATGTAAAGTGACATTTGTACACAATGATAATTATATTTGTTTTGTCGTTTGTGCATACATGTACACCTTCACCACTTTCCACATGCACATCCACCCATCCCTATGTTGCGCTGCCCCCCCCCCCCCCCCCCCCCCCACACACACACTTATCCCCTCCACATATCCCATTCATTGCACAATTGTATTCTTCTCCCTGCACACACTTCCTTTTAATTTGTCCCGCATCCTTCTCCTTTTCAGCTTCCCAGCTCTACCCTCACCAACCCCCATAGACCGCTTCTGTAATGTATGCAAATAATATGCGAATGACGTCAGACTCCCCGTTGGCAAGCTTAACAATAGTAACTAGGTCCGGCAAGCTCCGGCAAACTTAGCTTGCCGGACCTAGTTACTATTGTTAAGCTTGCCAACGGGGAGTCTTACGTCATACGTATATTATTTGCATACATAACAGAAGCGGTCTATTAGTGCACTTATTTTGTTCCTGTCCACTCTGCAGTGCTTCCCCCTGATTTAATCTCCCCGCTCTAGATGTCCCCTCTTTTGTTTTGGTTCATCCTAGCTTGTACCTGTTCCAGCTCTTATCTGTTTTATAGTATATAGCTTTATGTAACAGCAATGTATCTGTCATTTCCCGCCCAGAAGAAGGATCTGCTAGATTCGATAGCTCGACACTTACTTTGAGTCAATGATAATTATTATACTCAGTGGATATGTCGAACCCAAATGATGGCGAAAATCCAACATGGCAGCCATTTTTAGCTCATCCGGCCCGAAGGGCACGATGAGCTTATGCCATGGCGTGGCGTCCGTCGTCCGTCCGTCCTTCCGTCAGTCCGTCCTTCCGTCCGTCCGTCCAGTTTTCAAAATGCTTCTTCTTCGTTATTTTTCAACCGATTTGGATTCTGATTGTTTCATAAGATAGGGCTAGGAGGGGGATTTAAAACTTCTACACAGAATCGTAAAATTCATTATCTATGGTAATTTATGCAAATTTATTCGAAATCACAAAAAATGCTTCTTCTCCTTCATGATCTCGACCGATTTTGATTTGGTTTGCTTTATCTGGTAGAGCTAACTTTGGTACACTAAACTTCTACACAGAATTTTGAAATTTTTCTCCATTCATTAATTATGGTAATTTTTAATTTTTTAATTTTTTAATTTTTTTATTTTATTTTTAAATTTTTTTAGTTATTTATTTTTTATTATTATTTTTTTTAAATTTATATATTTTTATTATTTTGTTTGTTTGTTTGTTTGTTTGTTTTTTTTTTGTTTTTTTTCCCATGTCCCTTCCGGGGCGTCAAATTTATATTTTGTTCACTCTAATTTTTTTTATTTTAAATTTTTATGTCCCTTCCAGGGCATCAAATTTTTATTTGTTGACCAGTTGAAAAGTGTACCACATGAAATTTGCGATATTTGATGTTGCGAGATGGCGGATGAGCGCTACGTCATTGACGTTCTGGTTTAAGATGGCCGGCAAAAAGCTACTTTTTTATATAAAAATTGACTGAGTTGGCCGATTGTAATAATCTTGGTGTCGCTTTATATGTATCTTGGTATGCTGAAAACGACTGTAATACATACGAACCCATATAAACACAACAAAAAAAGTAACTCCCCCCCTAAGCAATGGCGTAACTTTTTAACGAATTGGGTTTGAACAACATAACTTGGCAGGAATGTTTCTAAAATGATTGGCTAACGTCTCTGTGAAAAGTGAAATTTGATCCGCCATGCCATGCATGAGTGGGCACACATTAAAGGAAAAATGTCACTTTTCAAAAGTCACAAGAGTCAAAAAGTGAAAATTCTGCCTTTGATGTGTGGTCACTCATCCATGACTCGACGGACCAATTTCATTTTCACACATAAGTTAGTCAATAAATGTAGGAACAATCCTGCCGAGTTATTTTTCTCAAAACCTTTTCGTTAAAAAGTTATGTTATTTGATTAAGGGGGACTTATTTTTGTGTTGAGTTTAATTGATCAGTATGTATTGTTGGAATAAACTCAACAAAAAAGTAAGTCTCCTCCTGATTAGAATAACATAACTTTTTAACAAAAATGTTTTGAGCAAAATAACTCGGCAGGATTGTTCCTACACTTATTGACTAACTTCTGTGTGAAAATGAAATTGGTCCATCGAGTCATGCATGAGTGAGCACACATCAAAGGAAAGATTGGCACTTTGTGTACTCACTCATGCGTGACTCAATGGACCAACTTCATTTTCACTCAGAAGTTAGTCACAAAGTGTAGGAACAATCCTGCCGAGTTATTTTGCTCAAAACATTTTTGTCAAAAAGTAACGCCATTTTGATTAAGGGGACTTACTTTTGTTTTTGTGTGTATTACAAAAGCGTGCA
>JBAMJV010014040.1:0-54074 GCA_037951105.1 Echinarachnius parma
ATTCATGACAATTTTAGCGGTGTATTATCTTATGGACTTATGACAAAAGATAATACAAAAGATAAGACGATTTTCAGAATACACCCCCTGGAGTCAAAGTCTATGACAGTTAAACGATACAAATAACACTAAATGGGGGTAAAATATATCTTTAAAAAACTTGGTGCCAACTAAAGTTAAACATTTTTGTACTTATTGGGAAATATAATTTGTGTGTACACAAGTCAATGACAAAACGAATTTCTTTACTAACGCCTGGAGTAAAAGTCTAATGAAATAAGAAACCGAAACTTGACAAGTTAATACAACTCATAGATCGAAACAGCCTACCAAAAAATCAAGAGCGTACCACTTTCAATATTGTATTAAGGGCCATTACAAGATTTGTACACATTATAATCAAGGTTCCCCACGTTGGGAGTTCCCCACGACCGCAAATACCCCTTATACCTAACCCTAACCCTAACCCTAACCCTAACCCTAACGTTGGGAGTTCCCACGACCGCAAATACCCCTTATACCTAACCCTAACCCTAACCCCAACCCTAACCCCAACCCCAACCCCAACCCCAACCCCAACCCCAACCCCAACCCCAACCCTAACCCTAACCCCTAACCCTAACCCTAGGTTTAGACCCGAACTAGACATGTCAATTATTAATCCAACACCATTTTTGGCTTCAGGGGAAGACACTTTCGTATTAAAATGAGGCCTCCAAGGGCTAACAATGAATTTTTATGTTTGAAAAATGGCAAAATTTGTCATTTTTTCGATTCCCTTTGAGTTTATGTTAATTATAACTGTAATTACAGCTGAAGATTGAGGTAAACTGAATAAGTATTAAAGAAATAACTCTTGGCGCACGGGAAAATTACTCAGGGTCGAATCTTATTCTTTTTCCAAGAAGGGAAACGTAATAGTGATAACACACATGGCTATGCAGCCGAGAGTGCAAGTTTCCTAGTACATAATGCAATGACATTGATTTAGGGTTTTCTCAGGGTTTTCTTCTAGATACTCTGGGTTTGAAACCTTAATTGTTTAAACCCGATCCTGACATGTCAATTACTAATCCAATGTCGTTTTCTGCTTCAGGGGAAGACAATTTCGTATTAAAATGAGGCCTACAAGAGCTCAAATTGAATTTCATGTTTGGGAAAATGGTAAAATTTGTCATTTTCTCGATTCCCTTTAAGTTTATGTTAATTATAACTGTAATTAAAGCTGAATATTGAGCTTAAACTAAATAAGTATTGAAGAAAAAACTCTTGTTGCACCGGGAACATGTCAAATAACTCCTCAGGGTTGAATTGTATTCATTTTCTGCGAATGGGAAGGTAAAAGTATATGTTACATTACTATGCAGTCAAGAGTGCAAGTTTCCTTGTACATAATGCAATGATATTGATTTAGGGTTTTCTCAGGTTTTCTTCTAGATGCTCGGGGTTTGAAACCTTAATTGTTCGAACTCAATCTACACATGTCAATTACTAATTCTATACCATTTTCGGCTTCAGGGGAAGACAATTTCGTTCTCAAACTAGGCCTTCAAACGCTAACAATGAATTTCATGTTTGAAAAATGGCAAAATTTGATATTCCTCGATTCCCTTTAAGTTTATGTTAATTATAACAGTAATTAAAGCTAAAGATTGAGCTAAACTGAATAAGTATTAAATAAATAACTCTTGACGCACCGGAAATGTACTCATTTTCCATGAAGAGAAACGTAATAGGGATAACACAACATGGCTATGCAGCCGAGAGTTCAAGTTTGCTAGTACATAGTGCAATGACATTGGTTTAGGGTTTTCTCAGGGTTTTCTTCTAGATGCTCGGGGTTTGAAACCTTAATTATTTGAACTCGATCTACACATGTCAATCACTTATTCTTATCCATTTTCGGCTTCAGGGGAAGACGAATTCGTTCTGAAACTAGGCCTCCAGATGCTAACATTAAATTTCATGTTTGAAAAATGGCAAAATTTGTTATTTCTCCATTCCATTTAAGTGTATGTTCATTATAACAGTAATTAAAGCTAAAGAGTGTACTAAATTAAACAATTATTAAGGAAACAACTGTTAGCGCACATGAAACCTGCTCAAAGATTAACCAGGGTGAAATCTTATTCATTTTCTTTGAAAGGGAAGGTGTTGGTGATAACATGCATCGGTTTGATCCGAGAATGCAAGTTAGCCACAAGTTAAAAAGCCTGGGGGTGTATTCTGAAAATCGTCTTTCCCCTAATATCGTATTATCTTAGGCTTATGACAAAACCGGTATTCTAAAAACTCTCATATCTTTTGTATTATCTCTGAAAGTTTGTTAACCTCTATTAGCTGGCGCGCCTTGCCACGCATTATTGATAAGCGCGTTCGCGCAAGCAGAGGTGGAAAATGTGTATTCTGAAAACTCTCTTATCTTTCATCTCATCCTGAAATTATCATAAATTCTACTCATATGCCGAGACAGCTATGGGGCAGTATTTTCCTTTTGTTATATCTTGTTTAAACATATTTAAAGACAATTATTTGAGATTTTAAAGAGCTCCCTATGTTTGTTGTGTGTATAGGTGTGTGTACGTGCGAAAAAGTTAGAAAATAAGAGTGAGGGGGAGAAAATTCCATTGAAAATCTAACCATATGAAAATCCCATTCTTACAAAAATACTCTTTGACCAAAATATATAAATTTCTTGAACTTTGATTGAAATTTCTACGTGTGCGCAAAGCTAGTTAGATGCGCGCATTTAAAGAAAATGCGACGCATACGCAATTTAACCGACTTTGATTGGCTGAGGGGGCATATAAACATTTTGTAACAACAAAAATGATTGGTTAACTCAGCACTAATGGGCGTGGTCAGGGAAAGATATGATGCCCTTAAGACAATTTTCAGAATACCGATTCATGACAATTTTAGCGGTGTATTATCTTATGGACTTATGACAAAAGATAATACAAAAGATGAGACGATTTTCAGAATACACCCCCTGGAGTCAAAGTCTATGACAGTTAAACGATAAAAATAACACTAAATGGGGGTAAAATATATCTTTAAAAAACTTGGTGCCAACTAAAGTTAAACATTTTTGTACTTATTGGGAAATATAATTTGTGTGTACACAAGTCAATGACAAAACGAATTTCTTTACTAACGCCTGGAGTAAAAGTCTAATGAAATAAGAAACCGAAACTTGACAAGTTAATACAACTCATAGATCGAAACAGCCTACCAAAAAATCAAGAGCGTACCACTTTCAATATTGTATTAAGGGCCATTACAAGATTTGTACACATTATAATCAAGGTTCCCCACGTTGGGAGTTCCCCACGACCGCAAATACCCCTTATACCTAACCCTAACCCTAACCCTAACCCTAACCCTAACGTTGGGAGTTCCCCACGACCGCAAATACCCCTTATACCTAACCCTAACCCTAACCCCAACCCTAACCCCAACCCCAACCCCAACCCCAACCCCAACCCCAACCCCAACCCCAACCCCAACCCTAACCCTAACCCCTAACCCTAACCCTAGGTTTAGACCCGAACTAGACATGTCAATTATTAATCCAACACCATTTTTGGCTTCAGGGGAAGACACTTTCGTATTAAAATGAGGCCTCCAAGGGCTAACAATGAATTTTTATGTTTGAAAAATGGCAAAATTTGTCATTTTTTCGATTCCCTTTGAGTTTATGTTAATTATAACTGTAATTACAGCTGAAGATTGAGGTAAACTGAATAAGTATTAAAGAAATAACTCTTGGCGCACGGGAAAATTACTCAGGGTCGAATCTTATTCTTTTTCCAAGAAGGGAAACGTAATAGTGATAACACACATGGC
This sequence comes from Echinarachnius parma, assembly GCA_037951105.1. NCBI lineage: Eukaryota > Metazoa > Echinodermata > Echinoidea > Clypeasteroida > Echinarachniidae > Echinarachnius > Echinarachnius parma. The sequence continues at coordinate 3,850 of JBAMJV010014040.1, forward strand.
TATGCAGCCGAGAGTGCAAGTTTCCTAGTACATAATGCAATGACATTGATTTAGGGTTTTCTCAGGGTTTTCTTCTAGATACTCTGGGTTTGAAACCTTAATTGTTTAAACCCGATCCTGACATGTCAATTACTAATCCAATGTCGTTTTCTGCTTCAGGGGAAGACAATTTCGTATTAAAATGAGGCCTACAAGAGCTCAAATTGAATTTCATATTTGGAAAATGGTAAAATTTGTCATTTTCTCGATTCCCTTTAAGTTTATGTTAATTATAACTGTAATTAAAGCTGAATATTGAGCTTAACTAAATAAGTATTGAAGAAAGAACTCTTGTTGCACCGGGAACATGTCAAATAACTCCTCAGGGTTGAATTGTATTCATTTTCTGCGAATGGGAAGGTAAAAGTATATGTTACATTACTATGCAGTCAAGAGTGCAAGTTTCCTTGTACATAATGCAATGATATTGATTTAGGGTTTTCTCAGGGTTTTCTTCTAGATGCTCGGGGTTTGAAACCTTAATTGTTCGAACTCAATCTACACATGTCAATTACTAATTCTATACCATTTTCGGCTTCAGGGGAAGACAATTTCGTTCTCAAACTAGGCCTTCAAACGCTAACAATGAATTTCATGTTTGAAAAATGGCAAAATTTGATATTCCTCGATTCCCTTTAAGTTTATGTTAATTATAACAGTAATTAAAGCTAAAGATTGAGCTAAACTGAATAAGTATTAAATAAATAACTCTTGACGCACCGGAAATGTACTCCTTTTCCATGAAGAGAAACGTAATAGGGATAACACAACATGGCTATGCAGCCGAGAGTTCAAGTTTGCTAGTACATAGTGCAATGACATTGGTTTAGGGTTTTCTCAGGGTTTTCTTCTAGATGCTCGGGGTTTGAAACCTTAATTATTTGAACTCGATCTACACATGTCAATCACTTATTCTTATCCATTTTCGGCTTCAGGGGAAGGCGAATTCGTTCTGAAACTAGGCCTCCAGATGCTAACATTAAATTTCATGTTTGAAAAATGGCAAAATTTGTTATTTCTCCATTCCATTTAAGTGTATGTTCATTATAACAGTAATTAAAGCTAAAGAGTGTACTAAATTAAACAATTATTAAGGAAACAACTGTTAGCGCACATGAAACCTGCTCAAAGATTAACCAGGGTGAAATCTTATTCATTTTCTTTGAAAGGGAAGGTGTTGGTGATAACATGCATCGGTTTGATCCGAGAATGCAAGTTAGCCACAAGTTAAAAAGCCTGGGGGTGTATTCTGAAAATCGTCTTTCCCCTAATATCGTATTATCTTAGGCTTATGACAAAACCGGTATTCTGAAAACTCTCATATCTTTTGTATTATCTCTGAAAGTTTGTTAACCTCTATTAGCTGGCGCGCCTTGCCACGCATTATTGATAAGCGCGTTCGCGCAAGCAGAGGTGGAAAATGTGTATTCTGAAAACTCTCTTATCTTTCATCTCATCCTGAAATTATCATAAATTCTACTCATATGCCGAGACAGCTATGGGGCAGTATTTTCCTTTTGTTATATCTTGTTTAAACATATTTAAAGACAATTATTTGAGATTTTAAAGAGCTCCCTATGTTTGTTGTGTGTATAGGTGTGTGTACGTGCGAAAAAGTTAGAAAATAAGAGTGAGGGGGAGAAAATTCCATTGAAAATCTAACCATATGAAAATCCCATTCTTACAAAAATACTCTTTGACCAAAATATATAAATTTCTTGAACTTTGATTGAAATTTCTACGTGTGCGCAAAGCTAGTTAGATGCGCGCATTTAAAGAAAATGCGACGCATACGCAATTTAACCCACTTTGATTGGCTGAGGGGGCATATAAACATTTTGTAACAACAAAAATGATTGGTTTACTCAGCACTAATGGGCGTGGTCAGGGAAAGATATGATGCCCTTAAGACAATTTTCAGAATACCGATTCATGACAATTTTAGCGGTGTATTATCTTATGGACTTATGACAAAAGATAATACAAAAGATAAGACGATTTTCAGAATACACCCCCTGGAGTCAAAGTCTATGACAGTTAAACGATAAAAATAACCCTAAATGGGGGTAAAATATATCTTTAAAAAACTTGGTGCCAACTAAAGTTAAACATTTTTGTACTTATTGGGAAATATAATTTGTGTGTACACAAGTCAATGACAAAACGAATTTCTTTACTAACGCCTGGAGTAAAAGTCTAATGAAATAAGAAACCGAAACTTGACAAGTTAATACAACTCATAGATCGAAACAGCCTACCAAAAAATCAAGAGCGTACCACTTTCAATATTGTATTAAGGGCCATTACAAGATTTGTACACATTATAATCAAGGTTCCCCACGTTGGGAGTTCCCCACGACCGCAAATACCCCTTATACCTAACCCTAACCCTAACCCTAACCCTAACCCTAACCCTAACCCTAACGTTGGGAGTTCCCCACGACCGCAAATACCCCTTATACCTAACCCTAACCCTAACCCCAACCCTAACCCCAACCCCAACCCCAACCCCAACCCCAACCCCAACCCCAACCCCAACCCCAACCCCAACCCTAACCCTAACCCCTAACCCTAACCCTAGGTTTAGACCCGAACTAGACATGTCAATTATTAATCCAACACCATTTTTGGCTTCAGGGGAAGACACTTTCGTATTAAAATGAGGCCTCCAAGCGCTAACAATGAATTTTTATGTTTGAAAAATGGCAAAATTTGTCATTTTTTCGATTCCCTTTGAGTTTATGTTAATTATAACTGTAATTACAGCTGAAGATTGAGGTAAACTGAATAAGTATTAAAGAAATAACTCTTGGCGCACGGGAAAATTACTCAGGGTCGAATCTTATTCTTTTTCCAAGAAGGGAAACGTAATAGTGATAACACACATGGCTATGCAGCCGAGAGTGCAAGTTTCCTAGTACATAATGCAATGACATTGATTTAGGGTTTTCTCAGGGTTTTCTTCTAGATACTCTGGGTTTGAAACCTTAATTGTTTAAACCCGATCCTGACATGTCAATTACTAATCCAATGTCGTTTTCTGCTTCAGGGGAAGACAATTTCGTATTAAAATGAGGCCTACAAGAGCTCAAATTGAATTTCATGTTTGGGAAAATGGTAAAATTTGTCATTTTCTCGATTCCCTTTAAGTTTATGTTAATTATAACTGTAATTAAAGCTGAATATTGAGCTTAACTAAATAAGTATTGAAGAAAGAACTCTTGTTGCACCGGGAACATGTCAAATAACTCCTCAGGGTTGAATTGTATTCATTTTCTGCGAATGGGAAGGTAAAAGTATATGTTACATTACTATGCAGTCAAGAGTGCAAGTTTCCTTGTACATAATGCAATGATATTGATTTAGGGTTTTCTCAGGGTTTTCTTCTAGATGCTCGGGGTTTGAAACCTTAATTGTTCGAACTCAATCTACACATGTCAATTACTAATTCTATACCATTTTCGGCTTCAGGGGAAGACAATTTCGTTCTCAAACTAGGCCTTCAAACGCTAACAATGAATTTCATGTTTGAAAAATGGCAAAATTTGATATTCCTCGATTCCCTTTAAGTTTATGTTAATTATAACAGTAATTAAAGCTAAAGATTGAGCTAAACTGAATAAGTATTAAATAAATAACTCTTGACGCACCGGAAATGTACTCATTTTCCATGAAGAGAAACGTAATAGGGATAACACAACATGGCTATGCAGCCGAGAGTTCAAGTTTGCTAGTACATAGTGCAATGACATTGGTTTAGGGTTTTCTCAGGGTTTTCTTCTAGATGCTCGGGGTTTGAAACCTTAATTATTTGAACTCGATCTACACATGTCAATCACTTATTCTTATCCATTTTCGGCTTCAGGGGAAGACGAATTCGTTCTGAAACTAGGCCTCCAGATGCTAACATTAAATTTCATGTTTGAAAAATGGCAAAATTTGTTATTTCTCCATTCCATTTAAGTGTATGTTCATTATAACAGTAATTAAAGCTAAAGAGTGTACTAAATTAAACAATTATTAAGGAAACAACTGTTAGCGCACATGAAACCTGCTCAAAGATTAACCAGGGTGAAATCTTATTCATTTTCTTTGAAAGGGAAGGTGTTGGTGATAACATGCATCGGTTTGATCCGAGAATGCAAGTTAGCCACAAGTTAAAAAGCCTGGGGGTGTATTCTGAAAATCGTCTTTCCCCTAATATCGTATTATCTTAGGCTTATGACAAAACCGGTATTCTGAAAACTCTCATATCTTTTGTATTATCTCTGAAAGTTTGTTAACCTCTATTAGCTGGCGCGCCTTGCCACGCATTATTGATAAGCGCGTTCGCGCAAGCAGAGGTGGAAAATGTGTATTCTGAAAACTCTCTTATCTTTCATCTCATCCTGAAATTATCATAAATTCTACTCATATGCCGAGACAGCTATGGGGCAGTATTTTCCTTTTGTTATATCTTGTTTAAACATATTTAAAGACAATTATTTGAGATTTTAAAGAGCTCCCTATGTTTGTTGTGTGTATAGGTGTGTGTACGTGCGAAAAAGTTAGAAAATAAGAGTGAGGGGGAGAAAATTCCATTGAAAATCTAACCATATGAAAATCCCATTCTTACAAAAATACTCTTTGACCAAAATATATAAATTTCTTGAACTTTGATTGAAATTTCTACGTGTGCGCAAAGCTAGTTAGATGCGCGCATTTAAAGAAAATGCGACGCATACGCAATTTAACCCACTTTGATTGGCTGAGGGGGCATATAAACATTTTGTAACAACAAAAATGATTGGTTAACTCAGCACTAATGGGCGTGGTCAGGGAAAGATATGATGCCCTTAAGACAATTTTCAGAATACCGATTCATGACAATTTTAGCGGTGTATTATCTTATGGACTTATGACAAAAGATAATACAAAAGATAAGACGATTTTCAGAATACACCCCCTGGAGTCAAAGTCTATGACAGTTAAACGATAAAAATAACCCTAAATGGGGGTAAAATATATCTTTAAAAAACTTGGTGCCAACTAAAGTTAAACATTTTTGTACTTATTGGGAAATATAATTTGTGTGTACACAAGTCAATGACAAAACGAATTTCTTTACTAACGCCTGGAGTAAAAGTCTAATGAAATAAGAAACCGAAACTTGACAAGTTAATACAACTCATAGATCGAAACAGCCTACCAAAAAATCAAGAGCGTACCACTTTCAATATTGTATTAAGGGCCATTACAAGATTTGTACACATTATAATCAAGGTTCCCCACGTTGGGAGTTCCCCACGACCGCAAATACCCCTTATACCTAACCCTAACCCTAACCCTAACGTTGGGAGTTCCCCACGACCGCAAATACCCCTTATACCTAACCCTAACCCTAACCCCAACCCTAACCCCAACCCCAACCCCAACCCCAACCCCAACCCCAACCCCAACCCTAACCCTAACCCCTAACCCTAACCCTAGGTTTAGACCCGAACTAGACATGTCAATTATTAATCCAACACCATTTTTGGCTTCAGGGGAAGACACTTTCGTATTAAAATGAGGCCTCCAAGCGCTAACAATGAATTTTTATGTTTGAAAAATGGCAAAATTTGTCATTTTTTCGATTCCCTTTGAGTTTATGTTAATTATAACTGTAATTACAGCTGAAGATTGAGGTAAACTGAATAAGTATTAAAGAAATAACTCTTGGCGCACGGGAAAATTACTCAGGGTCGAATCTTATTCTTTTTCCAAGAAGGGAAACGTAATAGTGATAACACACATGGCTATGCAGCCGAGAGTGCAAGTTTCCTAGTACATAATGCAATGACATTGATTTAGGGTTTTCTCAGGGTTTTCTTCTAGATACTCTGGGTTTGAAACCTTAATTGTTTAAACCCGATCCTGACATGTCAATTACTAATCCAATGTCGTTTTCTGCTTCAGGGGAAGACAATTTCGTATTAAAATGAGGCCTACAAGAGCTCAAATTGAATTTCATGTTTGGGAAAATGGTAAAATTTTTCATTTTCTCGATTCCCTTTAAGTTTATGTTAATTATAACTGTAATTAAAGCTGAATATTGAGCTTAACTAAATAAGTATTGAAGAAAGAACTCTTGTTGCACCGGGAACATGTCTAATAACTCCTCAGGGTTGAATTGTATTCATTTTCTGCGAATGGGAAGGTAAAAGTATATGTTACATTACTATGCAGTCAAGAGTGCAAGTTTCCTTGTACATAATGCAATGATATTGATTTAGGGTTTTCTCAGGGTTTTCTTCTAGATGCTCGGGGTTTGAAACCTTAATTGTTCGAACTCAATCTACACATGTCAATTACTAATTCTATACCATTTTCGGCTTCAGGGGAAGACAATTTCGTTCTCAAACTAGGCCTTCAAACGCTAACAATGAATTTCATGTTTGAAAAATGGCAAAATTTGATATTCCTCGATTCCCTTTAAGTTTATGTTAATTATAACAGTAATTAAAGCTAAAGATTGAGCTAAACTGAATAAGTATTAAATAAATAACTCTTGACGCACCGGAAATGTACTCATTTTCCATGAAGAGAAACGTAATAGGGATAACACAACATGGCTATGCAGCCGAGAGTTCAAGTTTGCTAGTACATAGTGCAATGACATTGGTTTAGGGTTTTCTCAGGGTTTTCTTCTAGATGCTCGGGGTTTGAAACCTTAATTATTTGAACTCGATCTACACATGTCAATCACTTATTCTTATCCATTTTCGGCTTCAGGGGAAGACGAATTCGTTCTGAAACTAGGCCTCCAGATGCTAACATTAAATTTCATGTTTGAAAAATGGCAAAATTTGTTATTTCTCCATTCCATTTAAGTGTATGTTCATTATAACAGTAATTAAAGCTAAAGAGTGTACTAAATTAAACAATTATTAAGGAAACAACTGTTAGCGCACATGAAACCTGCTCAAAGATTAACCAGGGTGAAATCTTATTCATTTTCTTTGAAAGGGAAGGTGTTGGTGATAACATGCATCGGTTTGATCCGAGAATGCAAGTTAGCCACAAGTTAAAAAGCCTGGGGGTGTATTCTGAAAATCGTCTTTCCCCTAATATCGTATTATCTTAGGCTTATGACAAAACCGGTATTCTGAAAACTCTCATATCTTTTGTATTATCTCTGAAAGTTTGTTAACCTCTATTAGCTGGCGCGCCTTGCCACGCATTATTGATAAGCGCGTTCGCGCAAGCAGAGGTGGAAAATGTGTATTCTGAAAACTCTCTTATCTTTCATCTCATCCTGAAATTATCATAAATTCTACTCATATGCCGAGACAGCTATGGGGCAGTATTTTCCTTTTGTTATATCTTGTTTAAACATATTTAAAGACAATTATTTGAGATTTTAAAGAGCTCCCTATGTTTGTTGTGTGTATAGGTGTGTGTACGTGCGAAAAAGTTAGAAAATAAGAGTGAGGGGGAGAAAATTCCATTGAAAATCTAACCATATGAAAATCCCATTCTTACAAAAATACTCTTTGACCAAAATATATAAATTTCTTGAACTTTGATTGAAATTTCTACGTGTGCGCAAAGCTAGTTAGATGCGCGCATTTAAAGAAAATGCGACGCATACGCAATTTAACCCACTTTGATTGGCTGAGGGGGCATATAAACATTTTGTAACAACAAAAATGATTGGTTAACTCAGCACTAATGGGCGTGGTCAGGGAAAGATATGATGCCCTTAAGACAATTTTCAGAATACCGATTCATGACAATTTTAGCGGTGTATTATCTTATGGACTTATGACAAAAGATAATACAAAAGATAAGACGATTTTCAGAATACACCCCCTGGAGTCAAAGTCTATGACAGTTAAACGATAAAAATAACACTAAATGGGGGTAAAATATATCTTTAAAAAACTTGGTGCCAACTAAAGTTAAACATTTTTGTACTTATTGGGAAATATAATTTGTGTGTACACAAGTCAATGACAAAACGAATTTTTTACTAACGCCTGGAGTAAAAGTCTAATGAAATAAGAAACCGAAACTTGACAAGTTAATACAACTCATAGATCGAAACAGCCTACCAAAAAATCAAGAGCGTACCACTTTCAATATTGTATTAAGGGCCATTACAAGATTTGTACACATTATAATCAAGGTTCCCCACGTTGGGAGTTCCCCACGACCGCAAATACCCCTTATACCTAACCCTAACCCTAACCCTAACCCTAACCCTAACCCTAACCCTAACCCTAACCCTAACCCTAACGTTGGGAGTTCCCCACGACCGCAAATACCCCTTATACGTAACCCTAACCCTAACCCCAACCCCAACCCCAACCCTAACCCTAACCCCTAACCCTAACCCTAGGTTTAGACCCGAACTAGACATGTCAATTATTAATCCAACACCATTTTTGGCTTCAGGGGAAGACACTTTCGTATTAAAATGAGGCCTCCAAGCGCTAACAATGAATTTTTATGTTTGAAAAATGGCAAAATTTGTCATTTTTTCGATTCCCTTTGAGTTTATGTTAATTATAACTGTAATTACAGCTGAAGATTGAGGTAAACTGAATAAGTATTAAAGAAATAACTCTTGGCGCACGGGAAAATTACTCAGGGTCGAATCTTATTCTTTTTCCAAGAAGGGAAACGTAATAGTAATAACACACATGGCTATGCAGCCGAGAGTGCAAGTTTCCTAGTACATAATGCAATGACATTGATTTAGGGTTTTCTCAGGGTTTTCTTCTAGATACTCTGGGTTTGAAACCTTAATTGTTTAAACCCGATCCTGACATGTCAATTACTAATCCAATGTCGTTTTCTGCTTCAGGGGAAGACAATTTCGTATTAAAATGAGGCCTACAAGAGCTCATATTGAATTTCATGTTTGGAAAATGGTAAAATTTGTCATTTTCTCGATTACCTTTAAGTTTATGTTAATTATAACTGTAATTAAAGCTGAATATTGAGCTTAACTAAATAAGTATTGAAGAAAGAACTCTTGTTGCACCGGGAACATGTCAAATAACTCCTCAGGGTTGAATTGTATTCATTGTCTGCGAATGGGAAGGTAAAAGTATATGTTACATTACTATGCAGTCAAGAGTGCAAGTTTCCTTGTACATAATGCAATGATATTGATTTAGGGTTTTCTCAGGGTTTTCTTCTAGATGCTCGGGGTTTGAAACCTTAATTGTTCGAACTCAATCTACACATGTCAATTACTAATTCTATACCATTTTCGGCTTCAGGGGAAGACAATTTCGTTCTCAAACTAGGCCTTCAAACGCTAACAATGAATTTCATGTTTGAAAAATGGCAAAATTTGATATTCCTCGATTCCCTTTAAGTTTATGTTAATTATAACAGTAATTAAAGCTAAAGATTGAGCTAAACTGAATAAGTATTAAATAAATAACTCTTGACGCACCGGAAATGTACTCATTTTCCATGAAGAGAAACGTAATAGGGATAACACAACATGGCTATGCAGCCGAGAGTTCAAGTTTGCTGGTACATAGTGCAATGACATTGGTTTAGGGTTTTCTCAGGGTTTTCTTCTAGATGCTCGGGGTTTGAAACCTTAATTATTTGAACTCGATCTACACATGTCAATCACTTATTCTTATCCATTTTCGGCTTCAGGGGAAGACGAATTCGTTCTGAAACTAGGCCTCCAGATGCTAACATTAAATTTCATGTTTGAAAAATGGCAAAATTTGTTATTTCTCCATTCCATTTAAGTGTATGTTCATTATAACAGTAATTAAAGCTAAAGAGTGTACTAAATTAAACAATTATTAAGGAAACAACTGTTAGCGCACATGAAACCTGCTCAAAGATTAACCAGGGTGAAATCTTATTCATTTTCTTTGAAAGGGAAGGTGTTGGTGATAACATGCATCGGTTTGATCCGAGAATGCAAGTTAGCCACAAGTTAAAAAGCCTGGGGGTGTATTCTGAAAATCGTCTTTCCCCTAATATCGTATTATCTTAGGCTTATGACAAAACCGGTATTCTGAAAACTCTCATATCTTTTGTATTATCTCTGAAAGTTTGTTAACCTCTATTAGCTGGCGCGCCTTGCCACGCATTATTGATAAGCGCGTTCGCGCAAGCAGAGGTGGAAAATGTGTATTCTGAAAACTCTCTTATCTTTCATCTCATCCTGAAATTATCATAAATTCTACTCATATGCCGAGACAGCTATGGGGCAGTATTTTCCTTTTGTTATATCTTGTTTAAACATATTTAAAGACAATTATTTGAGATTTTAAAGAGCTCCCTATGTTTGTTGTGTGTATAGGTGTGTGTACGTGCGAAAAAGTTAGAAAATAAGAGTGAGGGGGAGAAAATTCCATTGAAAATCTAACCATATGAAAATCCCATTCTTACACAAATACTCTTTGACCAAAATATATAAATTTCTTGAACTTTGATTGAAATTTCTACGTGTGCGCAAAGCTAGTTAGATGCGCGCATTTAGAAGAAAATGCGACGCATACGCAATTTAACCCACTTTGATTGGCTGAGGGGGCATATAAACATTTTGTAACAACAAAAATGATTGGTTAACTCAGCACTAATGGGCGTGGTCAGGGAAAGATATGATGCCCTTAAGACAATTTTCAGAATACCGATTCATGACAATTTTAGCGGTGTATTATCTTATGGACTTATGACAAAAGATAATACAAAAGATAAGACGATTTTCAGAATACACCCCCTGGAGTCAAAGTCTATGACAGTTAAACGATAAAAATAACCCTAAATGGGGGTAAAATATATCTTTAAAAAACTTGGTGCCAACTAAAGTTAAACATTTTTGTACTTATTGGGAAATATAATTTGTGTGTACACAAGTCAATGACAAAACGAATTTCTTTACTAACGCCTGGAGTAAAAGTCTAATGAAATAAGAAACCGAAACTTGACAAGTTAATACAACTCATAGATCGAAACAGCCTACCAAAAAATCAAGAGCGTACCACTTTCAATATTGTATTAAGGGCCATTACAAGATTTGTACACATTATAATCAAGGTTCCCCACGTTGGGAGTTCCCCACGACCGCAAATACCCTTTATACCTAACCCTAACCCTAACCCTAACCCTAACCCTAACCCTAACCCTAACCCTAACCCTAACCCTAACGTTGGGAGTTCCCCACGACCGCAAATACCCCTTATACCTAACCCTAACCCTAACCCCAACCCCAACCCCAACCCCAACCCCAACCCCAACCCCAACCCCAACCCCAACCCCAACCCTAACCCTAACCCCTAACCCTAACCCTAGGTTTAGACCCGAACTAGACATGTCAATTATTAATCCAACACCATTTTTGGCTTCAGGGGAAGACACTTTCGTATTAAAATGAGGCCTCCAAGGGCTAACAATGAATTTTTATGTTTGAAAAATGGCAAAATTTGTCATTTTTTCGATTCCCTTTGAGTTTATGTTAATTATAACTGTAATTACAGCTGAAGATTGAGGTAAACTGAATAAGTATTAAAGAAATAACTCTTGGCGCACGGGAAAATTACTCAGGGTCGAATCTTATTCTTTTTCCAAGAAGGGAAACGTAATAGTGATAACACACATGGCTATGCAGCCGAGAGTGCAAGTTTCCTAGTACATAATGCAATGACATTGATTTAGGGTTTTCTCAGGGTTTTCTTCTAGATACTCTGGGTTTGAAACCTTAATTGTTTAAACCCGATCCTGACATGTCAATTACTAATCCAATGTCGTTTTCTGCTTCAGGGGAAGACAATTTCGTATTAAAATGAGGCCTACAAGAGCTCAAATTGAATTTCATGATTGGAAAATGGTAAAATTTGTCATTTTCTCGATTCCCTTTAAGTTTATGTTAATTATAAGTGTAATTAAAGCTGAATATTGAGCTTAACTAAATAAGTATTGAAGAAAGAACTCTTGTTGCACCGGGAACCTGTCAAATAACTCCTCAGGGTTGAATTGTATTCATTTTCTGCGAATGGGAAGGTAAAAGTATATGTTACATTACTATGCAGTCAAGAGTGCAAGTTTCCTTGTACATAATGCAATGATATTGATTTAGGGTTTTCTCAGGGTTTTCTTCTAGATGCTCGGGGTTTGAAACCTTAATTGTTCGAACTCAATCTACACATGTCAATTACTAATTCTATACCATTTTCGGCTTCAGGGGAAGACAATTTCGTTCTCAAACTAGGCCTTCAAACGCTAACAATGAATTTCATGTTTGAAAAATGGCAAAATTTGATATTCCTCGATTCCCTTTAAGTTTATGTTAATTATAACAGTAATTAAAGCTAAAGATTGAGCTAAACTGAATAAGTATTAAATAAATAACTCTTGACGCACCGGAAATTTACTCATTTTCCATGAAGAGAAACGTAATAGGGATAACACAACATGGCTATGCAGCCGAGAGTTCAAGTTTGCTAGTACATAGTGCAATGACATTGGTTTAGGGTTTTCTCAGGGTTTTCTTCTGGATGCTCGGGGTTTGAAACCTTAATTATTTGAACTCGATCTACACATGTCAATCACTTATTCTTATCCATTTTCGGCTTCAGTGGAAGACGAATTCGTTCTGAAACTAGGCCTCCAGATGCTAACTTTAAATTTCATGTTTGAAAAATGGCAAAATTTGTTATTTCTCCATTCCATTTAAGTGTATGTTCATTATAACAGTAATTAAAGCTAAAGAGTGTACTAAATTAAACAATTATTAAGGAAACAACTGTTAGCGCACATGAAACCTGCTCAAAGATTAACCAGGATGAAATCTTATTCATTTTCTTTGAAAGGGAAGGTGTTGGTGATAACATGCATCGGTTTGATCCGAGAATGCAAGTTAGCCACAAGTTAAAAGCCTGGGGGTGTATTCTGAAAATCGTCTTTCCCCTAATATCGTATTATCTTAGGCTTATGACAAAACCGGTATTCTGAAAACTCTCATATCTTTTGTATTATCTCTGAAAGTTTGTTAACCTCTATTAGCTGGCGCGCCTTGCCACGCATTATTGATAAGCGCGTTCGCGCAAGCAGAGGTGGAAAATGTGTATTCTGAAAACTCTCTTATCTTTCATCTCATCCTGAAATTATCATAAATTCTACTCATATGCCGAGACAGCTATGGGGCAGTATTTTCCTTTTGTTATATCTTGTTTAAACATATTTAAAGACAATTATTTGAGATTTTAAAGAGCTCCCTATGTTTGTTGTGTGTATAGGTGTGTGTACGTGCGAAAAAGTTAGAAAATAAGAGTGAGGGGGAGAAAATTCCATTGAAAATCTAACCATATGAAAATCCCATTCTTACAAAAATACTCTTTGACCAAAATATATAAATTTCTTGAACTTTGATTGAAATTTCTACGTGTGCGCAAAGCTAGTTAGATGCGCGCATTTAAAGAAAATGCGACGCATACGCAATTTAACCCACTTTGATTGGCTGAGGGGGCATATAAACATTTTGTAACAACAAAAATGATTGGTTAACTCAGCACTAATGGGCGTGGTCAGGGAAAGATATGATGCCCTTAAGACAATTTTCAGAATACCGATTCATGACAATTTTAGCGGTGTATTATCTTATGGACTTATGACAAAAGATAATACAAAAGATAAGACGATTTTCAGAATACACCCCCTGGAGTCAAAGTCTATGACAGTTAAACGATAAAAATAACCCTAAATGGGGGTAAAATATATCTTTAAAAAACTTGGTGCCAACTAAAGTTAAACATTTTTGTACTTATTGGGAAATATAATTTGTGTGTACACAAGTCAATGACAAAACGAATTTCTTTACTAACGCCTGGAGTAAAAGTCTAATGAAATAAGAAACCGAAACTTGACAAGTTAATACAACTCATAGATCGAAACAGCCTACCAAAAAATCAAGAGCGTACCACTTTCAATATTGTATTAAGGGCCATTACAAAATTTGTACACATTATAATCAAGGTTCCCCACGTTGGGAGTTCCCCACGACCGCAAATACCCTTTATACCTAACCCTAACCCTAACCCTAACCCTAACCCTAACCCTAACCCTAACCCTAACCCTAACCCTAACCCTAACCCTAACCCTAACCCTAACCCTAACCCTAACCCTAACCCCGACCCTGACCCCAACCCTGACCCCAACCCTGACCCTAACCCTGACCCTGACCCTAACCAAGGTTCCCCACGACCACAAATACCCCCTATACCTAACCCTAACCATAACCCTAACCCTCTTCCAACAATCAGTCATTTATAAGGAAGAATCTGTCAGTAATAGGAAACATCGGTCACCTTTAAGGAACAATCTGTCAGTTACAGGAACCAGCAGTCACTTATAAGCGACAATCTGTCAGTTATAGGAACCATCGGTCACTTACAAGGAACAATCTGTCAGTTACAGGAACCATCAGTCACTTATAAGGGACAATCTGTCAATTATAGAAACCATCGGTCACTTTTAAGGAACAATCTGTCAGTTATAGGAACAATTGGTCACTTATAAGGAACAATCTGTCAGTAATAGGAACCACCAGTCACTTTTAAGGAACAATCTGTCAGTAATAGGAACAATCGGTCACTTATAAGGAACAATCTGTCAGTTACAAGAACCACCACGTACCAGCAAATCATAAGCATGCCAATTTCAATAGTGTATTAAGTGCCATTACAAGATTTGTACACATTATAATCATGGTTCTCCACGTGGGGAGTTCCCTACGACCGCAAATACCCCCTATACCTAACCCTAAGCGTAACCCTAACCCTTTTCCAAAAATCAGTCACTTATAAGGGACAATCTGTCAGTTATAGGAACCATCGGTCTCTTATAAGAAACAATCTGTCAGTTATAGGAAACATCGGTCACTTATAACAATCTGTCAGTAATAGGAACCATCAGTCACTTTTAAGGAACAATCTGTCAGTTATAGGAGCAATCGGTCACTTATAAGGAACAATCTGTCAGTTACAGGAACCATCAGTCAGTTACAGGAACCATCAGTCACTTTTTAGGAGCAATCTGTCAGTTACAAGAACCACCACGTACCAAAAATCATGAGCATACCACTTTCAATAGTGTATTAAGTGCCATTACAAGATTTGTACACATTATAATCATGACCGCAAATACCCCCTATACTTAACCCTAACCATAACCATAACCCTAACCCTTTTCCAACAATCAGTCACCTATTAGGGACAATCTGTCAGTTATAGGTACCACCTCCAGTCACTTATAAGGAACAATCTGTCAGTTATAGGAACCATCAGTCACTTATAAGGAACAATCTGTCAGTTATAGGAAACATCGGTCACTTATAAGGAACCATCAGTCACTTCAAAAGAACAATCTGTCAGTTATAGGAACAATTGGTCATTTTATAACGAACAATCTGTCAGTTACAGGAACCATCAGTCACTTTTAAGGAGCAATCTGTTACAAGAACCACCACGTACCAGCAAATCATAAGCATGCCATTTTCAATAGTGTATTAAGTGCCATTACAAGATTTGTACACATTATAATCATGGTTCCCCACGTGGGGAGTTCCCTACGACCGCAAATACCCCCTATACCTAACCCTAACCGTAACCCTAACCCTTTTCCAACAATCAGTCACTTATAAGGGACAATCTGTCAGTTATAGGAACCATCGGTCTCTTATAAGGAACAATCTGTCAGTAATAGGAACCATCAGTCACTTTTAAGGAACAATCTGTCAGTTATAGGAGCAATCGGTCACTTATAAGGAACAATATGTCAGTTACAGAAACCATCAGTCACTTTTAAGGAACAATCTGTCAGTTATAGGAACAAACTTTGGTCACTTATAAGGAACAATCTGTCAGTAATAGGAACCATCAGCCACTTTTAAGGAACAATCTGTCAGTTATAGGAGCAATCGGTCACTTATAAGGAACAATCTGTCAGTTACAGGAACCATCAGTCAGTTACAGGAACCATCAGTCACTTTTAAGGAGCAATCTGTCAGTTACAAGAACCACCACGTACCAACAAATCATGAGCATACCACTTTCAATAGTGTATTAAGTGCCATTACAAGATTTGTACACATTATAATCATGACCGCAAATACCCCCTATACCTAACCCTAACCCTAACCATAACCATAACCCTAACCCTTTTCCAACAATCAGTCACCTATAAGGGACAATCTGTCAGTTATAGGTACCACCTCCAGTCACTTATAAGGAACAATCTGTCAGTTATAGGAACCATCAGTCACTTATAAGGAACAATCTGTCAATTACTAGCAGGAACCATCGGTCACTTTAAAAGAACAAGCTGTCAGTTATAGGAACAATTGGTCATTTTATAACGAACAATCTGTCAGTTACAGGAACCATCAGTCAGTTAAAGGAAACATCGGTCACTTATAAGGAACAATCTGTCAGTAATAGTGTATTAAGTGCCATTACAAGATTTGTACACATTATAATCATGGTTCTCCACGTGGGGAGTTCCCTACGACCGCAAATACCCCCTATACCTAACCCTAACCGTAACCCTAACCCTTTTCCAACAATCAGTCACTTATAAGGGACAATCTGTCAATCATAGGAACCATCGGTCTCTTATAAGGAACAATCTGTCAGTTATAGGAAACATCGGTCCCTTATAAGGAACAATCTGTCAGTAATAGGAACCATCAGTCACTTTTAAGGAACAATCTCTCAGTTATAGGAGCAATCGGTCACTTATAAGGAACAATCTGTCAGTTACAGGAACCATCAGTCAGTTACAGGAACCATCAGTCACTTTTCAGGAGCAATCTGTCAGTTACAAGAACCACCACGTACCAAAAAGTGCCATTACAAGATTTGTATACATTATAATCATGACCGCAAATACCCCCTATACCTAACCATAACCCTGTTCCAACAATCAGTCACCTATAAGGGACAATCTGTCAGTTATAGGTACCACCTCCAGTCACTTATAAGGAACAATCTGTCAGTTACTAGCAGAAACAATCAGTCACCTATAAGGAACAATCTTTCAGTTATAGGAACCATCAGTCACTTATAAGGAACAATCTGTCAGTTACTAGCAGGAACCATCAGTCACTTTAAAAGAACAATCTGTCAGTTATAGGAACAATTGGTCATTTTATAACGAACAATCTGTCAGTTACAGGAACCATCAGTCAGTTATAGGAAACATCGGTCACTTATAAGGAACAATCTGTCAGCAATAGGAACCACCAGTCACTTTTAAGGAACAATCTGTCAGTTATAGGAACAATCGGTCACTTATAAGGAACACTCTGTCAGTTACAGGAACCATCAGTCAGTTACAGGAACCATCAGTCAGTTACAGGTCCATCAGTCACTTTTAAGGAGCAATCTGTCAGTTACAAGAACCACCACGTACCAACAAATCATGAACATACCACTTTCAATAGTGTATTAAGTGCCATTACAAGATTTGTACACATTATAATCATGGTTCTCCACGTGGGGAGTTCCCCACGACCACAAATACCCCCTATACCTAACCCTAACCATAACCCTAACCCTCTTCAAACAATCAGTCATTTATAAGGAAGAATCTGTCAGTAATAGGAACCATCGGTCACCTTTAAGGAACAATCTGTCAGTTACAGGAACCAGCAGTCACTTATAAGGGACAATCTGTCAGTTATAGGAACCATCGGTCACTTACAAGGAACAATCTGTCAGTTACAGGAACCATCAGTCACTTATAAGGGACAATATGTCAGTTATAGGAACCATCGGTCACTTTTAAGGAACAATCTTTCAGTTATAGGAACAATTGGTCACTTATAAGGAACAATCTGTCAGTAATAGGAACCACCAGTCACTTTTAAGGAATAATCTGTCAGTAATAGGAACAATCGGACACTTATAAGGAACAATATGTCAGTTACAAGAACCACCACGTACCAGCAAATCATAAGCATGCCATTTTCAATAGTGTATTAAGTGCCATTACAAGATTTGTACACATTATAATCATGGTTCTCCACGTGGGGAGTTCCCTACGACCGCAAATACCCCCTATACCTAACCCTAACCGTAACCCTAACCCTTTTCCAACAATCAGTCACTTATAAGGGACAATCTGTCAGTTATAGGAACCATCGGTCTCTTATAAGAAACAATCTGTCAGTTATAGGAACAATTGGTCACTTATAAGGAACAATCTGTCAGTAAAAGGAACCATCAGTCACTTTTAAGGAACAATCTGTCAGTTATAGGAGCAATCGTTCACTTATAAGGAACAATCTGTCAGTTACAGGAACCATCAGTCAGTTACAGGAACCATCAGTCACTTTTAAGGAGCAATCTGTCAGTTATAGGAACAATTGGTCACTTATAAGGAACAATCTGTCAGTAAAAGGAACCATCAGTCACTTTTAAGGAACAATCTGTCAGTAATAGGAACAATCGGTCACTTATAAGGAACAATCTGTCATTTACAAGAACCACCACGTACCAGCAAATCATAAGCATGCCATTTTCAATAGTGTATTAAGTGCCATTACAAGATTTGTACACATTATAATCATGGTTCTCCACGTGGGGAGTTCCCTAGGACCGCAAATACCCCCTATACCTATCCCTAACCGTAACCCTAACCCTTTTCCAACAATCAGTCACTTATAAGGGACAATCTGTCAGTGATAGGAACCATCGGTCTCTTATAAGGAACAATCTGTCAGTTATAGGAGCAATCGGTCACTTATAAGGAACAATCTGTCAGTTACAGGAACCATCAGTCAGTTACAGGAACCATCAGTCACTTTTCAGGAGCAATCTGTCAGTTACAAGAACCACCACGTACCAAAAATCATGAGCATACCACTTTCAATAGTGTATTAAGTGCCATTACAAGATTTGTACACATTATAATCATGACCGCAAATACCCCCTATACCTAACCCTAACCCTAACCATAACAATAACCCTAACCCTTTTCCAACAATCAGTCACCTATAAGGGACAATCTGTCAGTTATAGGTACCACCTCCAGTCATTTATAAGGAACAATCTGTCAGTTATAGGAACCATCAGTCACTTATAAGGAACAATCTGTCAGTTACTAGCAGGAACCATCAGTCACTTTAAAAGAACAATTTGTCAGTTATAGGAACAATTGGTCATTTTATAACGAACAATCTGTCAGTTACAGGAACCATCAGTCAGTTATAGGAAACATCGGTCACTTATAAGGAACAATCTGTCAGTAATAGGAACCACCAGTCACTTTTAAAGAACAATCTGTCAGTAATAAGAACAACCGGTCACTTTTAAGGAACAATCTGTCAGTTACAGGAACCATCAGTCAGTTACAGGAACCATCAGTCACTTTTAAGGAGCAATCTGTCAGTTATAGGAACAATTGGTCACTTATAAGGAACAATCTGTCAGTAAAAGGAACCATCAGTCACTTTTAAGGAACAATCTGTCAGTAATAGGAACAATCGGTCACTTATAAGGAACAATCTGTCAGTTACAAGAACCACCACGTATAGCAAATCATAAGCATGCCATTTTCAATAGTGTATTAAGTGCCATTACAAGATTTGTACACATTATAATCATGGTTCTCCACGTGGGGAGTTCCCTACGACCGCAAATACCCCCTATACCTAACCCTAACCGTAACCCTAACCCTTTTCCAACAATCAGTCACTTATAAGGGACAATCTGTCAGTTATAGGAACCATCGGTCTCTTATAAGGAACAATCTGTCAGTTATAGGAAACATCAGTCACTATTAACCCTATCAAGCCCAAGCTATTTTGGCGTTCCCAGACCCAAGGGGGGGGGGGGGGCTCATAGGGCCCCCCTCTCTAATTTCTTTATTATTCAATCAACCACTTTCATATTTGGCACATGTATCAAGCAGGTCAAGCTCTACAAGTTGCAATCATAAACATTTTTAGAGGTCACCACATGAGGGCGCTATTTACAATAATATGATAAAAAACATAGAAAATGTCAGAATATAGAGGTTTTGGAGCTGTTTTCGCCAAATGGACTGATATCAAGTAGGCGAATTTAACTTTTCAACATAATTGTGAAATATTACATATTCTGGAACATAGATCAGGACATTTATGTGGAATTTGATGGGATTTAGAGGTCCATTAGGTCCGCAAAGTCATTGTGGAGGTGACCTTCACACAACTTATCAAACACATTAGTACATGATAATTTACGTATGCCATTTCTTCAATTTTTACCCTATAAACTTGAACCAAATGGATTGTGTTCATATCAAAATGTTTGTTGACATCATAAAAAACCCTCATGGGCAGATTTTAATCACAAAAATATCATAAAAATAGATGAAAACTATATATGACTTTAATTCTTATTATATTCATTGTTTTGCGCCATTTTGTCCTTAAAAACAAAGAAAAACAAAAGAAATATCCATGAAAATTTGTGCAGGTCATAGCAACCTGTTACCGATCATATAGATTATATAAATAAACTCATTCATGTCAATGCCTGGACAGTACAATTAATTTACATAACCTATAATAATTTTACACTTATTTTGTGTTATATAATGTGACATAAAATCACTTTCAAGTTTACTAAATACTGTTACTAATTGAAGATAAAAATACCATGTCAATAACTTGGGTTTTGTATGGAAAGGTTGTTCAATTCAAATTTAGAAGAAAACAAATCAGAAAATTATGAGAAAATTAGTTTTCTTAATAATTCTTATTATTTCTATTGTTTTCCGCCATTTTGTTCTTGAAAAACAAAGAAAAAACAAAAACAAACAAGTGACATCTATTGTCTGATATTGTGACTTTACTTTTGTACAGTTTATAAATTTAAAATAGAAAACACTTCAGAATTTTACACGATTTACTTGTTTACTGCAAGGAAAACAAAATAAGACTTAAATTGACAAACATGCCTTTCAGAAAGTGGTTACCATGGCAACGGGAAAAACCTGACACTTTTAAATTTCATACCACAATGTTCCCTATAAAATTTTAGGAAAAGTCACCGACTTTGGTGAAAATTGGATGAAAAATGTGGGTGTGGTAGTAAAAAATATGGTAGGGGGGGGGCTCATTCAGCCCCCCCTTAGGCTTGATAGGGTTAAGGAACAATCTGTCAGTTATAGGAACAATCGGTCACTTATAAGGAACAATCTGTCAGTTACAGGAACCATCAGTCAGTTACAGGAACCATCAGTCACTTTTAAGGAGCAATCTGTCAGTTACAAGAACCACCACGTACCAACAAATCATGAGCATACCACTTTCAATAGTGTATTAAGTGCCATTACAAGATTTGTACACATTATAATCACGGTTTTCCACGTGGGGAGTTCCCCACGACCGCAAATACCCCCTATACCTAACCATAACCATAACCATAACCCTTTTCGAACAATCAGTCACTTATAAGGAAGAATCTGTCAGTAATAGGAACCATCGGTCACCTTTAAGGAACAATCTGTCAGTTACAGGAACCATCATTCACTTATAAGGGACAATCTGTCAGTTACAGAAACCATCAGTCACTTATAAGGGACAATCTGTCAGTTATAGGAACCATCGGTCACTTATAAGGAACAATCTATCAGTTACAGGAACCATCAGTCACTTTTAAGGAACAATCTGTCAGTTATAGGAACAATTGGTCACTTATAAGGAACAATCATTCAGTAATAGGAACTATCAGTCACTTTTAACGAACAATCTGTCAGTTATAGGAACAATCGGTCACTTATAAGGAACAATCTGCCAATAACAGGAACCATCAGTCAGTTACAGGAACCACCAGTCACTTTTAAGGAGCAATATGTCAGTTACAAGAACCACCACGTACCAACAAAGCATACCACTTTCAATAGTGTATTAAGTGCCATTACAAGATTTGTACACATTATAATCATGACCGCAAATTCCCACTATACCTAACCCTAACCCTAACCCTAACCATAACCCTAACCCTTTTCCGACAATCAGTCACCTATAAGGAACAATCTGTCATTATAGGAAGCTTCAGTCACTTATAATGAACAATCTGTCAGTTATAGAAACCATAAGTCACTTATAAGGAACAATCTGTCAGTTATAGAAACCATAAGTCACTTATAAGGAACAATCTGTCAGTTATAGGAACCATGAGTCACTTACAAGGAACAATCAGTCAGTTATAGGAACCATGGGTCATTTATAAGGAACAATCAGTCAGTTATAGGAACCATCTGTCACTTATAAGGAACAATTTGTCAGTTATAGGAACAAGTCACTTATAAGGAACAATATGTCAGTTATAGGAACCATAAGCCACTTTTAAGGAACAATTTGTTAGTTATAGGGACCATGAGTCACTTATAAGGAACAATCTGTTAGTAACAAGAACCACCAGGTACCAACAAATCATGAGCGTACCACTTTCAATAGTGTATTAAGTGCATTATAAGATTTGTACACATTATAATCAAGGTTCCCCACGTGGGGAGTTCCCCACGACCGCAAATACCCCCTATACCTAACCCTAACCCTATACCATTTTCGGCTTCAGGGAAAGACAATTTCGTTCTGAAACTTGGCCTTCAAACGCTAACAATGAATTACATGTTTGAAAAATGGCAAAATTTGATATTTCTCGATTCCCTTTAAGTTTATGTTAAATATAACTGTAATTAAAGCTGAAGATTGAGCTAAACTAAATAATTATTGAAGAAAGAACTCTTGTTGCACCGGGAACATGTCAAATAACTCCCCAGGATTGAATTTTATTCATTTTCTACGAATGGGAAGGTAATAGTATATGTCACATTACTATATGCAGCCCAAGAGTGCAAGTTTTCTTGTACATAATGCAATGACATTGGTTTAGGGTTTTCTCAGGGTTTTCTTCTAGATGCTCGGGGTTTGAAACCTTAATTGTTCGAACTCAATCTACACATGTCAATTACTAATTCTATACCATTTTCGGCTTCAGGGGAAGACAATTTCGTTCTGAAATTAGGCCTTCAAACGCTAACAATGAAATACATGTTTGAAAAATGGCAAAATTTGATATTTCTCGATTCCTTTAAGTTAATTAAGTTAATTAAAGCTGAAGATTGAGCTAAACTGAATTAGTATTAAATAAATAACTCTTGGCACACTGAAAAAATTTACTCAGGGTCGAATCTTATTCATTTTCCATGAAGAGAAACGTAATAGTGATAACACACATGGCTATGCAGCCGAGAGTGCAAGTTTCCTAGTACATAATGCAATGACATTGGTTTAGGGTTTTCTCATGGTTTTCTTCTAGGTGCTCGGGGTTTGAAACCTTAATTATTTGAACTCGATCTACACATGTCAATTACTTATTCTTATCCATCTTCGGCTTCAGGGGAAGACGATTTCGTTCTGAAACTAGGCCCCAAGATGCTAACATTGAATTTCATGTTTGAAAAATGGCAAAATTTGTTATTTCTCCATTCCCTTTAAGTGTATGTTCATTATAACAGTAATTAAAGATGAAGAGTGTGCTAAACTAAACAATTATTTTAAAAAAAACTGTTAGCGCACATGAAACCTGTTCAAAGATTACCCAGGGTCAAATATTATTCATTTTCTTTGAAAGGGAAGGTGTTGGTGATAACATGCATCGGTGTGATCCGAGAATGCAACTTAGCCACAAGTTAAAAAAGCCTGGAGTCAAAGTCTATGACAGTTAAACAATAAAAAATAACCCTAAATAGGGGTAAAATATATCTTTTAAAAACTTGGTGCAACTACAGTTAAACATTTTTGTACTTATTGGGAAATATAATTTGTGTGTACACAAATCAATGGCAAAACGCATTTATTTGCGAACGCCTGGAGTAAAAGTCTAATGAAATAAGAAAGCGAAACTTGACAAGCTAATACAACTCATAGATTGAAACAACCTACCAAAAAATCAAGAGCGTACCACTTTCAATATTGTATTACGGGCCATTACAATATTTGTACACATTATAATCAAGGTTCCCAACGTGGGGAGTTCCCCACGACCGCAAATACCCCCTATACCTAACCCTAACCCTAACCCTAACCCTAACCCTAACCCTAACCCTAACCCTAACCCTAACCCTAACCCTAACCCTAACCCTAACCCTAACCCTAACCCTAACCCTAACCCTAACCCTAACCCTAACCCCTAACCCCTAAACCTAAACCCTAACCCTAACCCTAAACCCGACCGCAAATACCCCCTGTACCTAACCCCAACCTTAACCCCAACCCTACGTACAATATGTCAGTTGTAGGAACCATAAGTCACTTATAAGGAACAATCTGTCAGTTATAGGAACCATCAGGCACTTTTAAGGGAAAAATATGTCAGTTATATGAACCATCAGTCACTTATAAGGACAAATCTGTCAGTAACAAGAACCACCAGGTACCAACATATCATGAACGTTCCACTTTCAATTATAGTGTATGAAGTGCCATTATAAGATTTCTACACATTATAATCAAGGTTCCCCACGGTGGGAGTTCTCCACAACAGCAAATACCCCCTATACCTAACCCTAACCCTGAACCTAACCCTAGGAATAATATGTCAGTTATAGGAACCATCGCTCATTTATAAGGAACAATCTGTCAGTTACAGGAACCATCAGGCACTTTTAAGGAACAATATGTCAGGTATAGGAACCATCAGTCACTTATAGGGACCAATCTGTCAGTAACAATAACCACCAGGTACCAACAAATTATGAGCGTACCACTTTCAATAGTGTGTTAAGTGCCATTATAAGATTTCTACACATTATAATCAAGGTTCTCAACGGTGGGAGTTCCCCACGACCGCAAATACCCCCTATACCTAACCCTAACCCTAACCCTAGGAACAATATGTCAGTTATAGGAACCATCGGTCACTTATAAGGAACAATCTGTCAGTTATACGAACCATCAGTCACTTCTAAGGATCAATTTGTCAGTTATAGGAACCATAAGTCACCTATAAGGAACATTATGTCAGTTATAGGAACCATCGGTCTCTTATAAGGAACAATCTGTGAGTTATTGGAACCATCAGTTACTTCTAAGGAACAATTGTCAGTTATAGGAACCATAAGTCACTTATAAGGAACAATCTGTCAGTTATAGGAACCATCAGGCACTTTTAAGGAAAAATCTGTCAGTTATATAGGAACCATCAGTCACTTATCAGGACCAATCTGTCAGTAACAAGAAACACCAGGTACCAACAAATCATGAGCGTACCACTTTCAATAGTATATTAAGTGCCATTATAAGATTTGTACACATTATAATCAAGGTTCCCCACGTGAGGAGTTCCACACGACCGCAAATACCCCCTATACCTAACCCTAACCCTAGGAACAATATTTCAGTTATATGAACCATCGGTCACTAATAAGGCACAATCTGTCAGTTATAGGAACCATCAGTCACTTCTAAGGAACAATCTGTCAGTTATAGGTACCATAAGTCACTTATAAGGAACGATCTGTCAGTTATAGGAACCATCGGTCATTTATAAGATTTGTACACATTATAATCAAGGTTCTCAACGGTGGGTGTTCCCCACGACGGCAAATACCCCCTTCCTTTTTTACTCTTTTTTTACTCCTTTTTTACTCTTTTTTTACTCTTTTTTTACTCCTTTTTTACTCCTTTTTTACTCTTTTTTTTTTATTTAGAAATTGTGGATAATTTATTCGAAGTGAAAGGTTGACAAGTTATTTTGTCGTCATAAAGGAATCTCTTTTTAGATGCGAGTATGTATTTTTAACATCGCGCACGTACACACACAATTTGATTACGAATTTCTTTCAGCATTGGCCGTACCACCTGCCATCGATAGCATCGCTTTCATTTTTGCCATAGGTTTAAATTTAAAAAAAAATGTCCTGTGTCGATATATATCGCGGCTTTAAGGGGTAATACATTTTTCACTTCTGTGGAACATACATAATTAAATTGAAATAATTCACTGTGTTTAGCCAATCAGTGACTCGTATTTGACTTATCCATATAACTATTTATTGCAGAACTGCCTATGCGCCTTGTGGATGGTTGCAACCAATGGGAAGGTCGTGTCGAGGTCCTCTGCAACGGATCCTGGGGAACTGTCTGTGATGATTGGTGGGGCGATGACGAGGCAGGCGTTGTCTGCAGAAGTCTTGGCCTCGGGGAATCAGGACATGCTTTAAGAGGTGCTTCGTTCGGGCAAGGTACAGGCCACATCGCTCTCAATAGGATCGATTGTCCTGGAAACGAAACCAACATCTCAGAATGCGCAGGAAGGAGGGTGCATGATTGCGCCCACGAAGAGGGTGCAGGGGTGGTGTGCTCAGATTCAGGTAACTTTAATCAAATTAGTTCATAGTTTATGGAAACTTATTTTCCGAATTTGTAGGTAGAATCTATTCCTAAAGTCTAAACTATCGTCTTTCATTTTGAAATTTTAAAGTATGTTTCCAATGAAATTTAGATGAATGCGAGGAGCCATCTCTTTTAAACGCCCCATACCATTCTTATTACATTTCCAGAACTTGCCCTGCGTCTCGTTAATGGAGCCAATCTCCTCGAGGGTCGAGTTGAGGTTTACTGCAATGGATCCTTGGGAACTGTCTGTGACAATATGTGGGACAATGCTGATGCAGGCGTTGTCTGCAGGAGCATTGGCCTTGGGGAAACTGGGGTTGCTCTCACCGGAGCACATATCGGACAGGGCACGGGTGAAATCAGTCTGGATGATATCGAGTGTTTGGGAAGCGAAGTCAACATCACAGCCTGTACCAACGCCGAGAGGAGTGCCAACACTTGTCATCATAGGAAAGACGCAGGAGTACGCTGACCTGGCTAAGGTGGCTATGATTAATTAAAAGGGATCTAGTAACGTTGCTGACATGTGCACAAGCTGATGAAATTTGCATTTTAGTGTGAAAATTCCATGGTAAATTAATGTCATGAAAGGTTGAAAGTCTCCACTAGATTCTTTCAAATACAAACCCTATAATCATACGTATCTTTATAACGAAAGAGAAATTTTGAAAAAAATGAAACATGTTTAGTGATTCAAATGGTTATACAAGTGGGAATATAACACTCGTTAGAGTAATTTGATTCGATCTCGACAATGTTACTAGATCCATTAAGATGAGAAGTTCCCTTAACTACAATGTGATTTGTGTTCAACACCTTACATCATAATATAATGCTAATATTAATAACATCTACTCTCTGAATAAAGGACGAGCATCATCGAATATCACTGGAAGGACGAGCTAATCTCATTCATCACGTACATATGAAATATATAGATACAATGTTTAAGATGGCCATCCTAATTTCCATTCATTTGCATCCAACACAATATGTGGGACGATTTTAGCTTTGTTAACATACCTAATCGTGTTATACGCATTTATTCAAGGGCTCCGCGAACACATGCAACGTTTAACAACGATACTTACACAGTTGGAATATTTTTGTTTAGATCCAACTTCATTATTTTCCTGTTTTTTGCGCCTAATGAATCATTTTAGACTAAAAATAATGATAGATTATAATGTTATAATGATTATAATGTTGAGCTTTGAAAGGCAGGACCTTTCATGATTGGCCTCTTTCCCTCTCCAAAGCGTATGTCCAACAAGTCATCGTTATGGGTCATTTCTCAAAATTTTCCACCAAAATTGGCACAGAGGCTCTCTAGTCCATACTTCATCCAACGTCATTGGCAACTTACACGCCAAACGATGCTTGTGCTCCACCAGGATGGTCCTGCCTTTCTAAGCTCAAAACAAAAGGCTAAATTAATTAATGCAAATTCATGCAATGATTTATTGTAAACTGGGTTCCAAAAGAAACTTATCACGTTTTCAGAGCGACGCACATTGAAATCCAAAGCATAAAAATGAATCATATTTGGGCATAGATTAGCTGTAATACCCCTTAGCAAGCTCATCTAAAAAAAATATGATTGCTTTAGTCTACAAAGCATAAAATAAGGTGATATCGCAAGAGATAATTTTTCAAAAATCACAGAAACTGCTCGCCTTCCAGGCACAGAGCTCGATGCGGACAATAGCCAGTCTAGTGGTTACATAACCCGCTTTGAAGTTGAATGAATAGCTATTGAAGGTTCTGAATAGACCGCCTTTCGTGGAGGTTCGCAGCGAGCAGTTTCTGTGATTTTTGGAAAATGACCTGTAATGATTCCATCGCATTTTTCTCATTTTTTGTAAAAGCAAACTTTTATTTTTTAGGATATGCTTCATAAGGAGAATGATAGCTTATATGTGTCTAAATATGATTCAATTTGATGCTATGGATTTTAGTGAGCGCCGCTCTGAAAAAGTGATAAGTTTCTTTTGGAACCTAGTTTACATTGGTTCTTTGGAAACATTATAATCTTTATTTTTGTCTAAAATGATTCATTAGGCGCAAAAAACAGGTAAAATAACGAAGTTTGATCTAAACAAATAAATATTCCAACTATTATGACCAACAGTGTATATAGTAAATAGAAAAGTATGCTTCATAAAAGCATCACTTGTATGTAAGTTGTAACGTGTTTTTTTATTTTGTGCATAAAACAGAATCCGTACCGATAGAAAGAGTAAGTTCCTGCAATCCCAGCCAGTTTGTGAGTCAATGTGAGGAAGATGCTAAAAGATACTTGTGTTAGTAATACAATCATCCGTTTGTTATTAATGAAACCTTCCTTCGGTTTTGGGTATTAACCAAATTGTGCAAGATGGTAAGTAAAAAGTGTATTGTGTATACATGGTAAAGACCTGGTAAGCTGGCAATTTAAGCACCCCGTATGAGTGTACTCTGTGTTAATTTAGGTTAATGGGAAAGTATAACTTAACAAGACCATTGTGCTAATTAACAATAGACGATACATACAGGTCATACTTATTATTATAAACCATAATCCTAATTTAAACAGAAATATTGATCGCTTTAACCCCCCCCCCCCCCCCCCCCTCCAAAAAAAGAGGCATGGACTATGATGAACCCAATATATCCCAGCTTATAATTGTTACATGTTAAAGCCGTTCATATTTGTTTGGCTCAGGGAATAAAATGCTTTCCCTGGTACCCATTTCTTTGTAACTTATACGTGAGTGGCAAAAGAGGAGTTATTAATATTTAATTAAGACAAAGGTTGACTTAAGACCTAAGAATAATAATCATTGATAGTTCGAAATTACTGTGATTTCTGGTAATAAAACATGTATTATAAATGCAGAAATTATGTGACTGGAAGTGTTCTATATTATTGTGTTTGTTGGAATATTGATTAGTTCCTGTGTATATGTTAGTAGACAAACTGAAGCTTGTTGTAACATAAGCTCGTGTAAAGTAGGATAATGTACATGCAACCTAAGCCGTTTGGTTTTTGCTCTCTTCTACGCGGTTTAACTCTCTTAATCTAATTAATCAATTGTTCATCTTTATAATCAAGATCAACAAAGTGTGGTATGAACGTGTTTTCGTGTGATTAGAAGTGTTCTATGGAACTGAGTGTTAGGATATTAATAAATGTTCGTGTATGAGTGTAAGCGTGTAATTTGTATGTCAATTATGTGCAATTAAGAAATTCATTTTGTTTTTTTACATGTAGGTAAGTTGACAGATGAAAAAGTCTAGAACATTATATTATCTGGCTCGCTTATTCTAGTCCATTTTGTCATTTAAAAGGATCTAGTAACTGTGTTGACATGTGCAAAAAGTGATGGTTGATACAATGTTTTATTGTTGTGATCTTATATGTCCACTGAGTAATGTGTGAACATTTCCAGTTTATAAATGGATGTTATATGGCCGAGTTATGAGCAAAAATGCAAGGTAATATTCTCTATTTATTGAACTGATTTTGTACACGGTTAAGACTATTTAGTGGATAGTTAAAAATCCGAACACTTAAATCTTAAATACCTGTTTAATATTTCGAAAACCGAAACCTCTCTCATACTTCTATTGTTAATACAAAAACAGCAAGTTATAAAAGAAGTGTTTGAATTCCAAGTAAGTTGTTAGGATGTGGAAAATGTTACTAGATCCCTTTGAATAATTTAAGTCTGTGAAAGGTGTGATCAACATGTCATTATGTGATTAGAAGTGTTTTAAATTATCTTTTTTTTAAAATAAGTTAATTGTTGTGAGGGTGTACCCTGTATGTTTCAGATTGGTCGTAATTGGTAAACTTATGTTGGTAGGATCATGTGCATGTAAGCTTATTAGAGTAACTATTTACATGTACGTGTATACTTATAAATGAACTAAGTCTAGAACATTATGATTCGATCATCTTATTTCTAATTTGACAACTCTTTCATCTACATAATCTAGGGCCACAGAAGGTGTTATCAACATGTAATCGTGTGATTAGGAGTGTTTTATGGAATTATGTGTTGTGATATTAATTCAATATTGCGTAAGAGTGTTCAGTCTGCGCGCATTATAGTAGGGGAGGAATAGGGGGGTCCCATGCACCCAAAACAAATTTTGTTTTAACTTTGATGTTAACAAGACCAAATCGTGTCCCATGGGTGTGTTTGGCGGCCATCTTGGACACCATGTTGGATTTCAATGGAAAAAAAAGTGTAACTTACCAAAATGTTGAATAACGGGACATGAAAAAAAAATGTATATATGGATAGTTGGCAACGAGGGATTATATTAAAATAATATTACAATAACTGAACTAATTTGAATACGTAATTTGGCGATAATCAAGTTTTCAAGTTTCAAGTTTTATTGATGTCATTGAAATCCGTGTAAACTGCTTATGTTTGAAGTAGGGTCATATAAAGACATATTGACATATTTTATATGGGTGAAATGGCAATGGGGGATTAGCCTAAAGTATCATTCTAATGATTCAACTAAATTGAATGCATAATTTGGCTGCCATCTTGGATTTTAATGAAATAATCTATATGTACAGAACATAAATATCTTTCTAAATAAGTATCGTAAGTTCAAGTCAAACAATCACATTTTCTGTATGATAGTTTATTGATGTATGATCTCAGAATATAAAACCCCACATACGGGGTTTGGTAGGCACTTTGGCGGCCATCTTTGACTTAACCAATCTCCAATCATCTGCTTTAGCACAGCATTGCCAGACTTTTGCCGTGCCTTGAAATACATCGGACATGTAAATTGCACGGAGGTGGGATGAGTGAGTTCAGTTCCCTCTGGAAATTTGGAACCGATCATAAATATATAGTGGACCAAGAGCCCAGAGTGTATCCACCTTTACCTTCAGCGAACGTGCCATACTTCTCTTGTACGAATGAGGTGTCCAATAAACAGTTTCATCACTTGTAGCACAATTCCACCTGTGCTGTTTAATACATTTTGATTCATGCAAGGTTGTCATTGTGTTGCTATTTGTCATTATCTTATCCTCATGGATAATGACTTCCAGGGAGTCACAAATGCATACGCACTGACCCGCACCAAGCCAACAAGGTATGCAAGGGCCTGGGATAACATTTCTAAGCCACCTCAGCAAGAGAAGAAAATAAATCCACAAGTTAGCTGATGTAATAGCTTATAAACCCATAAGGTGGGAACCAGTTTGCAGTTGTTTGAATGCCAATGATTGCACAAATGATCAGCGACCATGATGCATAAACACTTCTAGTATCATTGGACCGTACCGGACTGGAAGAGACTCCATCACCACCTGTTACACCAATGGCCTTAACAATCCATTGGAAAAATCCATTCTAAAAAGCACATGTCATGAAACATCACATGATTTCTAACTCCTAGCTCTGCCTATCAATGGAGAGGGTCTAAAGGACAGTGACTCATTGATACTGATGCGAGACTCAAACGAGGAGCACGTAATGCTGAAACCTACACAAATATGACAAAAAGTATACACTCATAACCCTGGAATCAAGTTAGAAGAAGACACTGCGAAGCCGTCTGTGAACAAGATCCTGATTCTACATTGGCGGTTATTGTGAGATGAGAGGTTTAAGACGGACCGGTCGACTGATCATGCTGGCAGAGGCCATGAGTGGCCAATACTAATGCTATTCCACACAGGCCTTCTTTTCAATCAAATGGTTTTAACATGGCCACATGGATGCATCAAGATGAAATCAGGTTCAATGAGACCTGAGTTACAGATGTTGAACCAAAAGACCACCATTATTATTGATTCGGAACATGAAACATACACAAAAACAAGGGAAGCAATGCAAGAAACCTAGATCAAATTCCGAACTATCGGCCTAGCTGCACTCTACATCGGAAAACAGAACTTGGGTTGTTACGTTCCATCAGGAGTCTGTCCTGGGAACTATCCTATTCACCATTCACACTTAACCTAGGGACATTGCAAAGCATCACGACGTGAGTTATCATATCTACACAGATGTTACTCCACTCTAAGTTGCCTTCAAGCCATGGCGTTTCAGACCTTGCTGCATGCCAGAAGATCTAGGACGGTTTGACTGAGAATGCAGATGTGGATGAATAGTAATTTCTTGAAACTGAACCATGATACAACATAACTTTCTTATTAGTTCAAGGTATCAACTTTCCTAGAATATACTCAAGACATGTTGATTGAAGAACACTAGATTTCAGTCTTCCGTCTCTTGCATGTGATCCCTTGTAGTTGTGTTTCATGCGCCTAATCAATCATAATTTGCGTCTTTTGGTTCAACATCTGTCACTGAGGTCTCATTAAACCTGATTTAATCTTTGTGGCTAATTATAGTCCATTTGCCTAAAAAGAGCTAGGCCTGTCCGAAAGATCGTTAGTCTAGGTCACGCATGGCCACTATAATCAGTCGACCAGTTCGTCTTACACCTCTCATCTTGAAGGGTCGTTCCAATGGTCTGATATGTCACAATAACCACCCGTGTGAAAGCAGGATCTTGTTCCAAGATGGCTCCGCAGTGACTTCTTCTAACTTTATTCCAGGGATATGAGTGTGTTCTCTTTATCACATTTGTGTAGGTTTCAGCCTTGAATATTCACAGACGGTGATGCAATCCTGGATGTACTCCCCTTTGGGGTCTCTCGACAGTAAATTGTTAGTGTCTTGGATGATGAAGATCTTTAAAGATGTTTTGTTCTGCCTGCATAAATAGCATTACACTAATTAAGCATTGTCCTTAGACCCTCTCAATCATCAATTGATAGGCAGAGCTAGGAGTTAGAAACCATGTGATGTTTCATGTGATTTTCGGGCATCCTTATAAAATGGATTGCTAAGACCATTCGTGTGACAGGTGGTGAAGTCATTGACCAACCAATACGCTCCCATGATACTAGAAGTATTTCTGCATCATGGTCGCTGATCATGCAATCGTTGACATCCAAACCGCTGCCAACTGGTTCTCACCAGTCCGCGTCTATCAGCTATTGGACACCTCATTTGTAGAAGAGAAGTATGGCACTTTCGCTAAAAGTAAAGCTTTAGCTGAAGGTGGATACACTCTCGGCTCTCGGCTCAGTACATTTACGGTCAGAGGGATTTGACTTCACTCGGCTAGTCCACCTTTAGATAATTCTCATGTCTGATGTATTTCAAGGCATGGCAAAAGCCTGCCATGCTCTGCTAAATCAGATAATTGGAGATCGGTTAAATCAAAGATGGCCACCAAGGTGGCTACCAAAACCCGAATTGGGGGTTTTATATTCTGACATCATGTTTCAATGCTATATCTTTCAATAACTATCATACAAAAAATATAACAATTGGACTTAAATGTACGATACTTATTTAGAAAAATAATTTATATACAAATACAATTTTTCATTAAAATCCAAGATGGCTGCCAAGATGGCAGACATACAAGTAACTTAAAATATATTTTTTAATTATCCCTAGTTGCGAAATTATTAAAAAAAACATGCTTATTTGCTTTGTATTTCCTGTTTTTTTCATTTATCTCCAGACGTGTATGAAAATATGTTTTTTTTTACCAAAATCCAAGATGGCTGCCAAATTATGCATTCATATTAGTTGAATGATTGAAATTATACTTTAACTAATCCCTCGTTGGTATTTTACCCATATAAAATGTGTTAAATTGTATTTGTATGATCCTACTTCAGACATAAGCAATTAACACGTATTTCAATGAAATCCAACATGGTGGCAAAGAGTTGCGCAAAATGGCGG
The DNA here is from genome assembly GCA_037951105.1 of Echinarachnius parma. Lineage (NCBI taxonomy): Eukaryota > Metazoa > Echinodermata > Echinoidea > Clypeasteroida > Echinarachniidae > Echinarachnius > Echinarachnius parma. Next base: position 38,077 of record JBAMJV010014040.1, read on the forward strand.
CCAAGACCCCCTGTTTGAATTCATATGATTGAATTATGAACAAGAACATATTGATCAATTATTCCACGATGCATTTCATGAACAATCATGTCTATTAGTCCTTTTATTAGATATATTCTGAGATATATCTTTGAAAATCGTTTTATTTTGGTCAAAATTCAAGATGGCCACCACGATCATCGCTAAATTACATATTTAAATTGTTTAATTATTGTAATATTATTTAAATATAACCCCTCGTTGCCAACTATCCCTAAATACATGCTCAATTTTCTTGTCATAGCACGTTAATCAACATTTAAGTTAATTTCACTTTTTTTCCATTGAAATCCAACATGGTTTCAAAGATGGCCGCCAAACACACGTGCCCCCCCCCCCCCCCCGTGCCCCCCCCCCCCCCCCAATCGTTTGGCAAAAAAAAAAAAAAAATGACGACCCAAAATTAAGCCAAATGTGTCTATATCATTTTTGTATTTAATGTGTGATGATACTGATGTTATCAATGATAATAAAGAAGAACATAACTGTCGTTCCCTAGAACTAGCAATAGCGCACCTATATCAGTTTGAAGAATCCTTCCAATATAGCGTCTTATTCGAACTATCAGTCCCAGCGCGACGATCGACGCTCATCGCATTTCAGAAGTATAGAGCGCGTATATATAGGACTAACAAAACTGCCTAGCGCATGGTAAATCGTCCATCATACCAGGGGCTTCTGTAGGATCCTGCATCTGCCTCCCGCTTTTATAGATACATTTGACTGTTTGACGCATTTATGCATTCTATAAAGGCGCATAGCTGCACTACGTAGTCCAAAATGTCTAGGCAAAGACAAACTTCCTTGACTAATTTCTTCAAGTCAAATGCACCCGTTCCATCAATTCATGATGCATATCTAGGCATACTGTAGATGATCGTGATTGTAAGAGCACCAGTCATCTTCTCCAGAGTCGACATCTGCATCAGTTGAGCATAGGCCTACTGAACCTAACTCAAGGGACCCGTGTCATGGGTGTATTCACGCGGTACTTGACAAAATGGGCGACAACAGGCAGGGGACGGGGAGGGGGGGACATGCCCCTCCCCCATACATTTGAAAGTGGAGGTGATTGTGACTCCCATTTTTTAATATGCATACATTATCAGGGTTGCCAACTCTCAGATTCTAAATTTCCCGCACCAAATTGCATCATTTCAAGTATATAAATGAAAAATCTTCCTCACCGTGGAAGGGAGATACCCCCCCAAACCCTCCCCCTCTGACTCCAGGGGTGTCGATCCTGGGGGGGGGGGGGGGGGGGGGGGGGGCAGGGGGGGGGTCGCCCCCCCCCCCCCCAATGAAAATATTGGGGTGGGGGGCGAACATATCATTTCGCCCCCCCCCCCCCCCCCAATAATTCCGAAAATGAGGAAGAAAAAACGAGTCGAGTGAATAATGCCGAAGAGGGGAAAGACACATTTATCAATAATTAATCTTCAAAATAGCCGTTTGAAAAGGACTGTAAATCTCTTTTTGCCGGCGCGCTTCGCGCGCATACAGTTTCTCATATTGCAAGTTTCATTTGGGTTGCGGGGAACTCACCTTTTGAAAATGTGTTGGGCAGCGTAATTTCTCAAAACGCACACCTCAAACGAAGTTTATTAAACCCTCATCTATAGATAGCATCACCGTCACAGGAAAATAAAATAATCTCGGTACATATGCGCTGAACGCAAATCAAATTGGAATATCATGTCCCCCCACATTTGAAAAAGGAGCAGATTGTCTCCCTCCCTTTGTCATTATGTAGGTTTGGTTCATACCTATGTACTTCATATTACGTGAAATTTCTGTCTCAGGTGTGCACCAAATCGCACAATTTCACGCCCAAAAATACAAAAGCTCCCACTGTGGGAGGGAGACACCCCCTCCCACACCCTCCCTCCACCCCCTCCCCGCTCGATCGCTTCGCTTCCTCGCAATGTCTCCCCTACACTTTTGAGAAATTGTTGACCGCCCTTGCTTAGTTTCATGGGAGCCCAATGCCCTAGACTATATCGATGGCTCTATAGTATACATGATCACGTGGATCCATCTCATGCAAGGCTCAGTCTTCTCCTCGCTATGCCCTTTAAAAATACGTTATGAGTAGGTTCACTATTTTATACAATTTTAACTACACCATGCTAGGAGCAAATGTCTGAAATCTAAAAGCTTCCGGGGGCTCCGCCCCTGGACCCCCATTATTGTCCCCAAATGTGGGTGCCCCCCAAAGTCAGGTCTTCGAGCCATCAAGACATTTTCAATGAGCGCATAATAAAACTTCCGGGCATGCCAATGTGGGGCTTTTAGCTCTCTCAGTGGTCACTCTGGAATTTTTTTCAAATTTCGCCCCCCCCCCCCCCCCCCCAATCTCAAAAACGGATCGACACCCCTGTCTGACTCTGCTCCAGCCCTCAGTCGCTTCGCTCCCTCGGGACTCATCTTTGGCCGTATGTTGCTGAAGGATCATAATTTATAATAATTATTATTATTATTTATTCGGCATTTCAAACAAGTACAATGTAACGATACAAAATGAATGATGAATTTATACAAACAAAAAAATACATAAAAGCACCCCTGATGAGTCTCCCCAAGCTGCCTGGCAGGAAAAAAGAAATATACATTTCTATAACCCATTGGGTCTTTCCTACTAACTTGGGGGCATAGTGGTTTTTTGTTGGAACTGGTGTATGACACTAGAAACTAATATTTTGTTTTTGTGTGTGTTGGGGTGCATATGTATTAGTGTATCAATTATTTGTTTCTACGTGAAATATATATTGAAAATTTATGGTCGATCAAATCATAACACGCTATCCAAGTACAGTTAATCTTAAGCCGAAATTTCCTCTCTAGGTATACACCAGATTGCACAATTTCAAGTTCCAAAAATTGCAAAAGCTCCTACCGTGGGAGGGGGGGACATCCCCCTCCCACACCCTCCCCCCGCTCAGTCGCTTCGCTCCCTCGCATTGTCTCACTCTCACCTCTGGCTCAACGTTGGCAACCCTGCATTATGAATGTTTGATTCTATAGCTTGAACTACGAATCATATATTTCTGTCTCGGGTATGCATCAAATCGCACATTTAAAGCCCAACATTTGCAAAAGCTCCATACAGTGGGAGGGGGACACCCCCTCCCATACTCTCACTTGGACTCTCGCTTGGTCGCTTCGCTCTAATCGCAATGCCCCCACTTTAGAGAACATTTTGCCCCCCTAATTAATAAACCTTCCACATCAAGCGAATCATTTACAGATCCACCCAAGGAGGTATCTCCTTGATCCACCTAACCAGACATTGTACGCCAGAAACAACAGTTCCGCCAGCAGGCAAGGAGATACACATAGGATCAACAGCGTGTGTTTTAGTGTGTCAAACCATGGACCCTACTCCATGGTCAAACAATCCCCACTCTTTTCGAAGTTCAATCTTTTACAAATCTTACAAAATTCATAATAACAATTATAATGATTAGGACAATAATGACCATACTTCTACAGTGATATTTCAAACACCAATTTCAAAAATTTCTCCACGTGGGAGGGGGTAAACCCCCTCCCACACCCTCCCCCAAATAAGTGTAAACAAGCACGGATATAATACCATGTGAGCGTATTTGAATATAGTGTGTGTGTGTACACGTAGTTTCGATTGTGTTTGTATACTTTATCAAATTTCCTTCCAAGGTATGCACCAGATTGCATTATTTCGAGTGAAAATTTGCAAAAGCTCCCTACCGTGGGAGGGGGACACCCCCCTCCCACACCCTCCCCCCCTCGGGCGCTACGCGCCCTCGGGCTTGGTCGCTCCGCTCCCTCGCAGTTGTGCCCCCCCAATCCGTTGACCCTCGCTACGCCACTGCCCATGGGACAAGATTTGGTCTTGGTAACATCAAAATTCTTCAACTAGACACATTCAGGTGTATAAAAATGTAAGTTTAAAAATATATATCTTTTGGGTGCATGGGAACCCCCTATTCCGACTAGACTATTAGATGTTGTTCATGTGCAATCAAGCTACTTGTTAATTATTGGTGTATAGAAATATTCAGTCTTGGAGATATGATTTGGCTCTCTTATTCTAATTTGTATTTTTTCCCCCATCTAAATAATATAAGGCAACAAAATGTGTAAACAACATGTGATTTTAGGGCGAAATATAATTTTGTCTCTATTACCAGTAGTATGTGAAATACAAATTTAATAAATATCCTCTCATTTTCGCGGGCAGAATGATTGGTGTCGAAAACCACTTCATATAGATAACTTGACTTGTTAAAGGGGTAGTACAGTTTTGGTAAGGCTGAACTTTAGTAACCAAACCTGGACAGTAACATTATAAACTAATAGTTATAACTCCACCATGCTCGAAAGGTATACAAAATTACAAACGACTAAGTAAAAAGCCCGTTATCGTTCAAAAAGAGCCATTAAAACACAAGAGGGCGCTTTCTAAAAAGGCATTGGTTTCAACCATTTTTCATACAAAATTATGCATGTGATGTTTTATTGAAATAATGATTAAATAGAGAGATCATCAACAACTATTTATTCTATAATTTTGTACCAGCCGTTAAACAAATTAAAAAAAATCAAAAATTTACAAAAGAGGTTTTTAAATAGTTGTTGATTATCTAATCACTATTTCAACAAAACATCCCATGCACAGCTAGTGTTTGAATGGATGAAAGTTGAAACCATTGCTTTTTTTTAGAGAGCGCCCTCTTGAGTTTAACGGCTCTTTTTGAATGATAACAGGCTTTTTACTTAGTCATTTGTAATGTGTTATTCCTTTCTAGCATGGTGGAGTTATAGCTGTTAGTTTATAATGTAATGGTTAAGGTTTTAGTTACTAAAATTCAGTTCGACCAAAACTGTACTCTCTTTACCAAAACTCAACTATCCCTTTAACACTGTACAACCTAAGCTTTGTTGGCGTCCCAAGGCCCTAGGGCGGAGGTGTCATATAATCGCCCCCTGATATTCTTTATGTTGAGATGTATGTCCATTTTATTTTAAACCTATTTGTCAGAAATATAATAAATTTACATGAATGATACGACCTTCGTGTGCTTGTGATCTTCAGTTAACGGAATTACCATTGCAACGACAAGTGGCCGATGCATTCACGTTTCATACGGTTTTTTAATTGTTTATTTATTTATTTATTCTACAACTGGGCGGAACACCCTAGTCAGCACAGCTGTTTTTCATAGGGGTCCAATGTTTCATACTTAACTGTTTACAATATGATTATAGGACAAGTCATCAAAGTTGGTAAAAATATATCGAAAATGTGGAAGCGGTGATAAGAAAGTATTGTAGGGGAATACAATGTGCTCCCTTGTGTTTTATAGGGTTAAATAATCTGCACGTTTAACCTGCTACTTATATCAATCTGGTTAGTTATGCAAAATCTCGGAGGAAACAGCAATGTCAAATATTTGGTTTAGTTATTCTTGTTGTACATTTTAAAAATAAATCACAAATGCAAAACAAATTATTTACTTACTTGCTACCCTAATAACTACTTGTTTTACAATGAGTCATTTAACTTGTGTACATAACTTTGTTCTTTTAAAATAGGTGACGGTAATAAAAGGTACGGGTCCCTATAGTAAAAAGTAAACCGTTCCGTGCAATTAAAACCTAAACAAAAACATATTTCGGATAACTTATATTGTATTCGGAAAAATTTATATTGTAATCGGGCAAAAGCATGTCATATGCTGGCAAAATCAACTCTTATTTGGGCAAATTCATATCCTTTTTGGGCAAAAGCATGAAATATTTGGGCAAAACTCATGCCATATTTGGGAAAAGACATAAAAGTACAATGTACAAATTTGATTTTTGTGATTAAATTGTGATAGCCTTTTGTGTTTATTTGCTTTTCAGGTGAAGATAGAGAACATAATATCCTAGCAAAAGACCTCAGCCCTCCGCTCGAGAAAATGTGCCCCTACGCTCATGGTTACCATTTGTTTGTTTGTTTGTTTGTTTATTTCCGAAATCACAACAATAAATACAGCAATGAAGTGCAACGGGGGATGACCCAATTCAGCAGAATTAAAAAAAAAAAACCGCTGTTCTTCCTTGGGGTCCCACAATTAGATATAGTATATACAATTAAACGTATATATACAATGATTGCAACATAGAGAAATTGTAATTTCATAAATTATTCCATAAATTAAAATTGGTGACAAATATTATATAAACACTTCCAATTGAGAACAAATAATTCCAACGCCATTTGAACTGTAATGAAAGGTCTTTGAAAAATGTCCTTTTTCCTTATTTAAAATTGATGATATACTTCACTGCTAATTTCCAGAGTATTTTGCTGATTTCATTGTTTGACTCAGTGTAATTTGTATGTATTACACAATTAATGATTTATTGATTCTATGTAGGTCCATATTACTGTTATTCAAGGTGAGCCAGCCTCTCATTGATTATACTGGCATAGCGCCATCTTGTGTTTGGAACCCTATAGTTTTGTAAATTACTGACATAGCGCCAGCTGGTGTTTGAACTTTAGAGCATCATGGAGTCCCTTACAGATAAGATGCAATTTTGTTGAGCTCCTAAATCAGCTTAAGTTCAGAGCATCCTGCCAGCCAGCTACTCTTTCTAGTGCTCCTAAAGAGGCAAAGAGGTTAGTTTATCATATTAACTTACTCATTTATAAATCAGTGTTTGCTAAAGGTGTAAATTAGTTGCTTGATTTGAGTTATCATCCAGTGTGGATTATGTTATGCATGTTATATAGTACAGTACATGTACATTACATAGTACATGATATTACATTACATGAGTGGATAGAACTTCGGGCAAGATTTATAACTTCTTTTATATGCTATGACACTTGAGGATGATGATGTATTATGATGTTGTGTTGTACTAGAGATGCATTTATGATAGTAATTTGAAATAATTAGTCAGAAAAGATACAGGTGTTAACTGTCATGTAGAGCTTGAATGTCAAGGTTAAGGACAAGGTCATGCCATAAAATGCAGGCCAAGCTTTGATTCAAGCATATTTATTTGATTATGAAGGCATTCCATAGTAAATGTTATTATAATAGCATATGACGCTGTACATTGATTTATGTCAAATTGTTAGATATTTCTTTATCAAGATTTTTATTATAAGAATAATTGATTTCTAACTCAATGAGCCAGGATAATTGTTGTTTAGGTTTATGATCAATATCTTATAACAGTTGAAGAAATGTCACTATTTCGTACATGTACTTACGATGCCTCCATATGTGTTACTGTTTCAGTTTTCACGGAGTTTACGGAACGACGGAGCGATTGAAACATATCAGCAATAAAGTCAAGATGCTTCTGCAGAAACCTTTGTCGAAAGTTCCTTTGTTCGCCTCACCTGTAGCTACAGTGAAAACTCTGCCACGGGAGTGGAAACTCTCGCTACTACAAGTTACAACATGGCTACAAAACTAGGCGAAAGCTCGTCGGAGAAAGGCACTAGAACCAGTTCTCGTCTACGGCAGCCCACTGAGAAGGGAGCCCAATTGCAGGCGGACATTAAGTCGAAGGAATGGAAAACAAGCATCTCAACTTGGAGGAGGACGTCCATCAAACTGAGAAACATCCTCACCGATGACGATGCAGAAATTGATCCAATCAAATCCATAAGAGACACTCTCCAGGCGAATGTTGACGCAGTCATTACAGCTCAAGCTGATCTTTCAGCAGCGGCACAAACCAATGAAAATAGCGAAGCGAGGCTCGAAGATATCGAGGAAGATCATTCGCTTCTGATGAAACAGACATTCGATAAAGTGAGAGAATTACAAGGAAGCGTGAAGCTGTCTTCGACCAGTTCTTCTTCAAAACGTCGATGTCAACAATGGCTTGAACAGCAGTTACAGCCCAAAGGTACCAGTGGCGAACAGAGTGAAAGGGTACACCAAGAAAACGTTAAAGAGAAAGGTAATGCCGACGAGCAAGCACCAGAGGAAGATTTCAGATCTGCGAGGCAGCAACAAGCCTTTGAACATTGGAATCCTGCACCAGAGCCTCGCCAAGAACCAGATAAGCTCCTCACAGCTTGTTTGTTGGAGCAGATGCGCCTAAACAGACTGCCCTCACCCGAGCCACCAGTCTTCGATGGAAGCCCACTTCAGTATCCAGCTTGGAAGAGAGCATACGACATGCTCATAGAGAAGAAGGGAATCCCGCCGGAAGATAAGTTCTACTACTTACTAAAGTATCTGAAGGGGCAGCCTTTGGAGCTGGTGCAGGGCTATTCACTCCTCAGCAACGATCATGCCTACACACTTGCAAGGCAGGAACTGGACAAGCGTTATGGAGATACGTTCGTCTTGTCCAACGCGTTCAGAGATAAGCTCGATGACTGGCCTAAGATAGGTGCGAAGGATCCAGAAGGCCTCCGCAGATATGGAGATTTTCTTCGTCAATGTAATGCGGCGTCTCAATTTGTACATCATCTGAAGCATTTGGATGACGAGAGAGAGAATAGGAGGCTTTTGATGAAACTGCCGGATTGGCTCACACACAGATGGGGTTGGACGGTCGTCCAATGGAAACGTGATACAGGCTCCTTCCCTCTATTCGCTTTCTTTGTGGACTTCGTCGTAAGGGAAGCAGAGGTTGCCTGCGTATCAGTAACGTCCTGGAAGGAGAAGAAGCCAGCGCCAAATGCCAGGTCGTTTTCAACTGGAATGCAGAACAGGGAAGAAGGAGAAAAGAAGACAGTCTGCCAGTTAAGGAAAGAGAGAGAAAAGAGTGAAACAGGGAACTGCAAATATTTACAATTTTACGGAATATATATTCATCTAAAAATGTTTGAAATGATCTCAAGCTCGTAGCATTACGAATTGCAATTGGTAATTGGTTATACACTGAAATTCCTCTGTAGAAGAACGTTCTTTTACAACAGTTTGACCTAGGCTTAGGAAAATTCATAACTTGACTCGAACGTAATTCATAATTGGTACTTCTCAATGAAATATTATCGAGCATATAATTAGGAGTTAAATTTTGTAACACTTTATACATCATTATGTACAAGTGTTTCTTATAACGTTTGTCGAGAAAATCCCATACCAGAGTATCATGAACATATTGTGTAGATATATGAGAATACGGATTAATTCTCATTATGATTCGACCCGCTCTATTTTGTAATTTTTGCAATAACAAAAGAGAAGATTTTGAAGCAGATTGCCAAACCAAGTCTCCATAATTAAAATGAGGAAGTATAACAGATTTATAAATGATATTCAGGTTAGATTCATTTATAGTATAACGTAATCTACCTAGAAAGCTTACAAGTCTACCAATTTTCTGACACATATTTTCAATATGCATATCCCACTTCAACTCTCTATCGATGTGAATTCCAAGATATTTTGTGCTTTTAACTTGTTCAATGCATATATATCTAATATTTATATCAATTTCATTACACATCTTGTTCCAAAAAGCATACAAACAGTTTTAGTGTAATTTATAAACAAATTATTTGTACGCATCCAATCATCTAACTTTAGCATTTCACTATTAAGAACAGACTGAACCTCTTTAGCATCTCCATGGGAGAAATATATAACAGTATCGTCAGCATATAGGTGAACTGAAGATCGCTTGAATATATCAGGTAGATCATTAATGAATATGGTAAACAATAAAGGACCTAAAATTGAGCCCTGTGGCACACCATGAGATAAACTTCTTTCATTAGAGGTAGCATTATTTACTACAGTTACTATTCTTCTCTCAGATAATTAACTCTCGAACCAATTTAAGGCTGTGCCTGTTACACCAATACTCGATAATTTCTTAAGGAGCAATGCGTGATCAACCATATCAAAAGCTTTACGCAAATCTACAAAAAAAATTCCCGTATACACACCTTTGTCCATTGCCATTAACCATTCATCGGTTACTTTAACCAAAGCAGTTACAGTAGAATGCTTTGCTCGAAATCCAGACTGCACAGGTACAAGAATATTATATGTCTGAAGGTGATGTAACAATTGTAATTGTATAACTCGTTCGAGAACTTTTGTAATGCATGGCAATAACGAAATTGGTCTGTAGTTATCCGGATTCAATTTGTCACCCTTTTTATGAATTGGTATCACCTTTGGAATTTTCCATGCTCTATAGGTACTTTGCCATGCACGATTGATTTATGTATCAAATGCGTTATAGATTTCAGCAAAATATCAGCACAAGTTTTGAGAATGAGTATACATATCCCATAAACTCCAACTGACTTTTTATTCTTTAATTTCCGTATTTCAATCATTACATCAGCCTCAGATACAACATTAAAATGTAGTATATCATCACATGGTACTGACCTACACACATAGGAAGGTCTATTTGTATCATTCTGATCATTCAACAACTACTCGCAACACTTGCAAAATGATCATTGAATGTACATGCTTGAATGTAAGAATCATCAGTGATTGGAGTATTCAACCTTGCGTTATTACTATTTGGAAGAAATGATTTAAGAACTTTCCATGTCTGATTTTTATTTGAACATTCAGACAATTTTTTCTTTGCAATTTTCTGCTTTTCTTTTCTAATAATGGATGTAACACTGTTTCTCATGTTTGTATATTTTTTCCATAACTGATTATTCTTCTTATCAATTGCTTTCTTCTTCATTGCATCCCGTTTCTTAATCAAATTAAATATTGTTTCATTCATCCATGGAGAAATTTTCTTCGCGTGCGTTTGGTTTTGATAGGCATATGTCTATTAATAACCGATATGATCCTTTCTTCCCATTTCCTAACCGCATCGTTTAAGTCATCAATTATCTCAATTTCACTCCAGTTAAACCTTCTTAAATCATTACGTAATGCATTCCAGTCAATACCGCAAGACTTTCTGAATGTTATGTAATTATGGTTTTGAGTAGTCAACTTGGGTGATGATCACCTAAGCATACTTCAAGAACACCAGATGACTTAACCATATCTACATCGTTTGTTAATATATGATCAATGAGGGTAGCAGTCTCATTAGTTACTCTAGTACAGTGATCAGTATTTACATAAGATAGACCATATATCTTATTAAATTGATCATACTTCTTAGTTTGTAATTCAAAGGGTGATTTTAAAATATCAAGGTTAATGTCCCCCATTATGATTGAATGACAATTTAAGCTACTCATAAATGTCAATACATTTTCATACGAGTTCAAGACATCTATTCTTGAACTTGGTGGTCTGTACCAATTCAGGAATATGACTGGCTGGGCCTTTTTAATTTCAATCATTATGAGAACTGCTTCTAAATCAATCAAAGATATGTCTTCTAAAACCTTGTATTTTACATCATCATGCACATAAATAGCAACTCCCCCGCCGTTCCTGTTTCTATCCTTGCGTGTGATTGAATAACCTGGTATATTAATTTCATTGTCAGTAATGTTCGTACAAAGTCTAGTTTCATTTAGAACACAAATATGAATATCATTTCCTAACAGCATACATTTTAGTTCATCAACATTTTTAGTCAAACTAACAATATTTAACTGAACACATTTTAAACCTGTGTCAGTCAGCATATCAAATTTCACTCCATCGATAAGTCTTTTACATTTTAAAGTTCGATTTGATGCTTTTTCACGTGAGTCAAAAATGTTCTCTTCGTAAAATGGCAATTCTTTGAGTAAGCATGCAGGACATTTCCAATCAATGAAATTTTCTGAAATGTTATTATACGACTCAACAGGTACACTTGCACAGTAAATGTGAATCCATCTTTTGCATTCTGTGCAAAGCAGTCCCTTCTGATTCTTTTTTTACAGAGTTATTGCATAAACCGCATGGAAATTGTTTATATCTTATTGACGGTTTATTTTCATTTGTACTTGCTTGTGAACTGTTCGATGTCTCATTCAGCGGTTTCCCATCGCTCGTCTCACGAACTGGAGATATTTGTGCCATTGCACAGGATCTGTCCTTGATATGCTGTTTCTGTGGTCCTGGGTGAAATCCAGAACTTGTCTGCCGGCAGCAACATCTGAATAGCGTCTTTGCTGTGCTGAAGCAGTCACCCCGCGTTGCTTGGCCCATTCGTCTTGGCGTCGATTAGTCGATCCGTCGTCCTGCAAACTGCGCTGATACCGTTGATGTCGATTCACGTAGCGGGAAAGATTCCCCGCAAACACCGACTGCCCGGATCTATTGAGATGAACACCATCATCAGCTAGATGTCGCTCTCCTATGTTGGCATTGTCGATGTACCCCCATCCTCGTTCCTCTGCTGTAGTCTTCAGGGCTAGGTTGAGGCTATCTACCCTCCTCCGTTCATACTCCGTTTCCCATTTCCGATGGATGACACTGGACAGGCAGGCTCGCCTTCCTTTTGACGAAATCGCGTCTCCCAGGGACTCGATCTTCATGCGGACACTTTGGGGACTCTCCACGTTGTTGTTCGTACCAGCGTGAATGATCGCATCACCACCATTCTTTAGGTCTCCGCACACCGCCGTAGCTGAAAGATGCTCTGCCTTGGCCCCTGGATTCACCAGGCAGCTGACCCTTTTTCTGCGAGACAGCCTTCTCCCATCAATGTGCCTCACCATCGAGTCGCCTGCAACAACGGCATCATAAGGCACCTTTGAGCTCTGCTGTGCAACATCTGCCCGTCGTCGTTCCCGATACTCCAACAGCTGCTCGTCAATCGTCAACTTTGATGTGGTATCTGCCGGTGCCTCTGGTGCTTGCAGCTTCTGCTTATCCTCCAAAACATCAAATTGATTCGATGTTGCAATGGTAGCCACATAATGTCTCTGCTTGTTGTGGTAATTGCGCTTGTAGTTTCTCAGTGAGCTGTCCCGATAGTTCTTTCGAGATAGTTTCCAAACTCTTATTGTCATCTTTGAGATGTCTAATTTCACTGTTTTTTGACGTAACGTGGTCTGATAAGAAAGAGAGTTGGTTACTAAATGTCTTCTCTAGTTTCCGCAATCTGTTGCTGACGCACGATACCTCTTGGTGGATCTTTAAGAGGAGATCCTCATTTGTATCATCGCCGTCATTCACCGGTTTGTTCTCTCTCAGTGGCACATCGGCTTTGTTCTCATCTTCTTCGGCAATCGCTTTTTTCAGTCTCAGTATCAACACTTCTTTCACTCCTTTTTTATCTAGTCCTCTTTTCTGGTGCTCAGCTTTCAATTGTTTGACCTTGAGATTTTCGATCCCATTAGCCATTCTGACGTCATCAGTCAGGGCACCACGTCGTGATCAAAGAGCGCAGTCTCCAAGGTGAATCCTCAGTTCCAGGCGCAGAATTAAGAAAAGCGCAGGAGTTGTCAAAGCAAGTCAAAACAGCGCGAGATAAGAAAAACAAATGTTTTCAATCGAATTTTTCAAAAGAAAAATTCATTTTTTGATGCAAAACCAATGTTATTCAAAAGAATAATGAGTAGAACAAAATAACACGCTTATAATCAGGTTCCGAGCGTCAATACCGATCTTCCCATGCTAATTTCAATCTGTAAGTCCTCCTATGAGTAAGATTAAAAAGCCGATATCAGGAGCCCCGCAAAAACACGTCCACTATTCACAGCTCTAACAGTCATATCATACCATGACATACCATGACAACGGGAATGGGCCCGTGGGTAGAAATATCATACCAAACTGTCTGCAATATGATTTTAGGAAAACCCTTCAAATTTAGTGAATATCGAACGAAAATGTGAAAGCGGTGAAAAAAGTATGGTAAGTGGACACCATGTGTCCACTTGGCAGTGTTGTATCCGAGTCCACCCAATCCGAGTCCGAGACCGAGTCCGAGTCCAGACTGTCCGAGTCCAAGACCGAGACCGAGTCCAGACCATCCGAGTCCGAGTCCGAGTCCGAGTCCAGACCATCCGAGTCCGAGACCGAGTCCGAGTCCAACTCTTTTTTTTGTTATTAACTATTTTTTATTTTACATTGATTCATTTTCTTTTCCAAAGGCAATTGATCTATCAAGTGATTAACCCTAGATATGTGTCACATAATATGCACTCATTCAGGGCTCCACACTTTTTTTTTTTCAACAGGCCCTTTTGGGCCAGTAGATTTGTTTAAATTATTGTATGGGGTATATTCGTTGTATTATTTATTATGGCGTTATGAAGGGTAATATAATCACCCGACGTTGTGAAATATTATGTATGCGAGCGAGCGGAGCGAGCTTGGTATTTCACAGCTGAAAATTGCCATTTGTTTCAATTATTGTATGGGTATATTCGTTTTATTACTTATGATATGGCGTTATGAAGGGTAATATAATCACCCGACGTTGTGAAATATTATGTATGCGAGCGGAGCGGAGCGAGCTTGAAAATTTTAGCAATTTCACAGCGGAAAATCCCAAATTCCCGGAGAAAATGAGGGAGAAAAGAGGGGAAAGGAATAAATGAAAAAAGGGACCCGCATGTCTAAGGATTTTTTTAATGAAAAGGGGACCCATGTCTAAGGATCTTTCTTGAAAAAGTCACCCTTCCCAGCGGCACATCCCCGTATGTATACCCAATATACGTGAGTACCCCCCCCCCCCCCCCCCCCGGGTGTTTGATAGCCGAACATTTTCAGAATCGCGATGTCAATTCATAAAAAAAGACAAAATAAAAACAAAAAGACAAAGTATAAAATGAAAGCATACCTATCAAATATAAGCTTGGGCTATTTGTTATGGATATGTAACTTCCGTGTCCATTCGTTTCTCGCAAATGTGATTTTTTGCTCACTTTCTTGTCGGCTGTCAGTTCATTCGCGATCTCTTTTTCAAGCAACAATCCCTTGGTGGATTGGATAGAATATTTGGCTTGTTTCTTGCATAATTATAGCACAGAATAGCCAATATACAAGTATACAAAATATACGGAAATTGGCCGGTCTCGAGCTGGACTCGGCCCGAGTCATCGAGTCAACGACCTTCGAGTCCGAGTCCGAGGCCGAGTCCAGGGTCCCCGAGTCCGAGTCCGAGGCCGAGGCCGGCAATGCCGGCCTCGAGTCCGGTCTCGAGACCAAGACCGGCCTCGAGTCATACAACACTGCCACTTGGGCATTTTAGGGTTAACAAATCTACACACGGATACTAGTTCCCTTTAACCTGTTACTTACGGGGACCTGGTTAGCTCATGATGGCGGTCTCCTGCGTTTATGTGCTTTATTTATTACTTCAAATTGATAAATATTGTTGTACTATTCTTTATGTATAATTATTACTTGTAATTCCATTGTAACTACTCAAACATGTTTTGTACAATTATGATTATGTATTGTTTTGAAAAAATGCAGAAATAAAACAAACAAACAAACAAACAAATGTACGAAGTCTATGGGGATTTTATAATCTCAGAGGAAATAGCAATTTTCTGTACATCGTTTTGTTCTTTCAAAATACGTGACGGTAATAAAAGGTAAGGTTGTTTTAAAGTGAAATGTGAACGGCTGTCGTGCAATTAAAACCTGACAAAAAAGCTTTCAAGTAAAAGCGATCCATATACAAGTATTGATTTTCTACGCTGACCGAATTTTCTCTAGTTACCATAATACAGATTTTGTATATCAAAACCATGGAGAGTAAACAAATAATCACGCTATAAATATTCATAATAATTATGAATTATAATTTATATTGCTAATTAAAAACAAGAAATCAGTGGTGTGGTGTAATATATCTATGTATGTTCTCAAAGTTGTTTTTATCTCCCTCGCATACCTCGGAAAAGTAATATAATAGTGGCATAGCTGGAGGGGTACTTGGGAGCGGGGTACGTACCCCTCCAATAAACCAAACGGTATGGAAACATATACAGGAAGACATGAATAAATTCATTGAGCATACCTCTTCCCCCATACAAAATTTCAGGGGGGTGTTTCACATGCAGAGATCCTAAGTTGATCTTAGCACTAAGATGGTCTTAAATATTATGGAAAGCC
>JBAMJV010014041.1:0-24688 GCA_037951105.1 Echinarachnius parma
CATAAGCAATCAGTCAATCAAAGATATGATATCATTTCAAATTTGCATTCATTCAACCATCAAAAAATTAAAAATAAAGAAAAGAAGCCATACTTTTTAAAGGCAATTAATGCATATCAAATAAGCATTTATTCAGCACAATTAATACAAAGAAATAAAGAAATATTACATAGCTTTATAGATAATTCTCTACATGGTATAAGTGTTATACGATATACTGAGCTCTCCTCACTGTATAACTGTTATACGATATATT
Source organism: Echinarachnius parma (assembly GCA_037951105.1). Lineage (NCBI taxonomy): Eukaryota > Metazoa > Echinodermata > Echinoidea > Clypeasteroida > Echinarachniidae > Echinarachnius > Echinarachnius parma. Next base: position 257 of record JBAMJV010014041.1, read on the forward strand.
GAGCACTTTGGATGGTATAAGCGTTATACCATATACTGTGCCCTACTCACCGTATAACTGTTATACGATATATTGAGCGCTCTGGATGGTATAAGCGTTATACAATATAATGTCCTCTACTCACCGTATAACTGTTATACGATATTGAGCACTATGGATGGTATAAGCGTTATACCATATAATGTCCTCTACTCACCGTATAACTGTTATACGATATTGAGTAATTTGGCTGGTATAAGCGTTATACCATATAATGTCCTCTACTCACCGTATAACTGTTATACGATATTGAGCACTTTGGATGGTATAAGCGTTATACCATATAATGTGCTCTACTCACCGTATAACTGTTATACGATATTGAGCACTTTGGATGGTATAAGCGTTATACCATATAATGTCCTCTACTTACCGTATAACTGTTATACGATATTGAGCACTTTGCATGGTATAAGCGTTATACCATACAATGTCCTCTACTCACCGTATAACTGTTATACGATATATTGAGGATTATATTAAGCCTTAAACGAAATAATGAAAATATAAATAACATAGATAATATCTCATATTGGCAAAGTCTAAATTCAAATGCAACCTTTACTTTAATGAGTTATGTTTTAGGATAATTCAGCTGTTTCTGAATAGATGTTGATTGAACAACCATTGTTTCGCTTTAAACATTGTGGTCTTTTGCAATCCTTACTAAGTATTTTCTTCTTTCAAAAATAAAACAACAATTTGAAGATCATCTCTTTAAAAAAAATACAAATCTTTCCATCCAATTCTCATTCTACATGGTAATCAGGTTCCCTACACATATCTACTGGGTTCAAAATTAACATTTAGGGATAGGCAGCCAAATAATAGTCTGTGGGCCAGAGGGGCCTACCGGTGACCCCCCCCTATGATCCTCCGACTTGGGTGTCATTTTGTCCATTGATATGTCCAATGTTAGAAACAAAATGTTAACAAGAATAAAACTCATTTATACTATGTTTTTTTACTACTTTTTTGGAGGTATGTAAAAATAGCACTTTTTCATATTTTGCTTCATTTCTTAGGGTGTGTGAAAATTGAGATTGCATTAAATGCTCTCATTTCATAATGGCTACTTCTTTATCCACCAAACTTTGCGGATAATCATGTCTATATCAGCATATGGTACAGACAAATTTTCATTGTCATAGGTGATTAGCTTCATATAATTATGACGTCATCAAATTTGCATATGAATAATCACGGGAATTTCCGTGAACAAAACAGTTAAAAAAATAATGTTCATTAATATAGTTTGTTTTTTCACCGTGAAAATGATGGCAGTGAGCTTAAACTTATGGTGTCTACTATTGAGAGTGTTTTTAAATGAAAAACGTGATTATTCTTTGAGTATAATCTACAAAAGGGACATTTTTGATTACGTAATCACCATGCGTCATATGCAATTTTGAGGCATATAATGGCCATGTTATCTAGGTCACAAGTGGGTAGATAATGTTTCCTCTTTAATTTCTTTATTTGAGGGCCAATCACTTTCATATTTGGCGCATATTTAAAGCTAGGGGGGCTCGTCAGTTTACAACTAGTAGAATTTCAAAAGGTCATCATATGAGGGCGCTATTTAACACAATTAGTTAAAAACATTAAAAATCCTATAAATTCCGACAATGATGAGTTTTTTCTCTAACTCTCTGATTTGTATAGAAAAATTGATACTTTCTTTTGCATTATTATGCAAACTTACTTTTCATTGAATGAATTAAAGACGTTTATGTTGAATCTTATACCATTAAGGGTCTAAATTAGGCCTAGCTCCATCTGATCTGAATGTTACCATTAAAGTGCAATGGGGAGTACATTGCGCTACATAAAAATGTTTTCCATTAATTTATGAACTTGTAACCTTATAAGTCTAGTCCTGAGCGATATTTTCTGATGGCCTATCTATAAAAAGATATCATTATCAAGTAAAAACAAATTATTTTGGGAAAATGCTGGTCAGACACTTATTTTCCAGTATGTGTATTATTCTTTTTAGCATCACATTTCTTTCAGATCAGTTGATCAGAGCAAAAATGAATATGTCCTGTTGACCCCAAAACATGGGCAGACTGGCTCCCTACCCATGATATTAATCACTAGCCCAGTAATTAATTTGCCATAATCCATAGAAAAGAATGATGATCTTCAGAGTTTGGGAGATAAAATAATAAAAATAATAAAATAATTCTGTTGTGTGGGCATAGAAACCTGTTTTATTAACAATACTAATGGCTCGCTTTTGTATTTTAACTAGTTTTTCAAGTAATAATAATGAACTATTGCCCCATGCTAAAATTCCATAATATATGTATGATAATATCAATGTTCCAAAGAGGGTATGTAAAACAGTAGTAGGAAAAAAAACTCCTTAACCTATATAAAATTCCAGTATTTCTAGAAATTAAATTACTTAAATAATTAATATGTGATTTCCAAGATAAATCACTATCAATATATAAGCCTAGGAACTTGATAGTATTCACTTGTTGTAAATGAATATTATTTATTAAAATATGTCCAGGGAGTGAATTTATCGTGTTACTAAAAACCATATATTGTGTTTTAACAATATTTAATGACAATTTATTTAAATGAATCCATTTCTGAACACATTTCATTTCATTATTAACTATATTCAATAAGGCCTCTGGATCACGATGTGAATAAAAAAGGTTAGAATCGTCCGCAAAAAGTATAAAAGATAATATTTGAGAAGAATTTGGAAAGTCATTCATGTATATAATAAAAAGAAGAGGGTATATAAATCATACCAGAACCAAGATTGCATGTGTGGGCCACTCTGTTGTGAGGAGACTGGATATCCCTGTCACGGAACGGCATTCATCGTAACATAGTTACTTGTACTTTAATATAATTCCGTGCCATACTGAACAGCATTCTCATAAAAGCTCCATGAAAAACCCCATCTACAAAAAAAAGAATTACAGACCGGTCTCACTTCTTGCAACATCTTCATGCTGTTTGAGCATCTAATTCTGACCCGCATATAAATTGCAGTTGTAGAACCATCTCTGAAGAAGGAGCAAGCATGATTCCGGTCTGGGAAGTCTTGCACAAGCCAACTGCTCAACCTTACACAACTATATAAGATGGTTTTTAGCAAGGTGTCAACTGGAGCTGTGTTTGTATACCTCTCAGCAGCTTATGATAATGTCAACCACCATAGGCTCTTACTCAAATTACTGAATGTTAACAACATGCACCTGACTACATGGTGAAGACCCTGATTGCATAACGGACCCTTCTTCGTCGAGCTCTCTGGAAAGAAAAATCGTTGCCATAAGCAGAAGCATGGCCTCTCCCAAGCGTTCTGGCCACTAATCTACTCAACATATACGTCTATCTACCATGAGACCAGGAGCTTCATCTATGTAGACGTCTTTTGTATCACCACCCAACGTGATGAATTCCCTAAGGCAGAAGCCCCCTTGTGCGAGGGTCTTACCAACATATTTTCATACTACAAAGAGGTAATTAAACGGAAGATGAAGATCACTGGAATGAAACTAGACTGGAACACCATGGGAAGACCTTATCGATATATGTTTGAATTACAAGGCCTATATCACCAAGCTCAAAGGGAAGGTAAGCTCTATGAAAGCCTTTCCTGGCAAACTGGGCACAACCAAGTTGGGAGAAACCCCGACAACAATCAGAGCTACCGATCTAGCTCTCTGTACCTTTACTACATAATTTTCCAGCGCGGTGTGGAAACGATCATCACATGCAAATAAGCTATAATTAAGCTGCCATTACATCACATGATGAATGAGACCAACTAGGACTGAACACTTCTATCTGCTCTCTGGCATTGCACCCCCTAAAATTATGAGAACTGTTGCTAGCCAGAATGAACGACTGCACAGAGGACGAAAGGCATCCTCTGAATGACCACCCACTGCGTCCTCGGTGCCTTAAGTCAAAGAAAAGCTTCCTTTCATATGTTGACCCTCTGGACTGCAGTGGGTCTTCAAGAAGGCGTAAGCTCTGGGAGTAGATACTGGAGGAGATGCCAGTAGACAAGCGTGTGTCTATGCAGACATTAGATGCACTGCCAGCAGGATTAAATTAACTCTGGATGACTTGGCATAGCCTGAATAGGCATCAGTCAGGCGTGAAAAGATGCAACTCCAACATGTTGAACTGGGGATACATCGAAGGTGCAGCAGAGTGTGAGTGCGGTCAAACCCCTCAGACCAATGACCACCTGCGTATAGTTGTGATCTGGTACATGGAATGTGTCCTATATCGAAGATATAAGACGCTAACAACGTAACGCTCGTATTTACCAGTCATTGGCAGGAAGTTGTGTGAGTATACAAAGTGATAAATGATACAAGCTACAAATTGCTATAAGGTGAAAGACATTTTTTAGGCCGAGGTCTTAAAAGCGGCCTTGTTTTGTTGTAATTTTATTATATTAGGAGCGGCGATCTGCCTTTTAAAATATGCAAATGGCCCTGGGACTCATATAGGAGCAGCGATCGGCCTTTTTCAAAATAAAAATGAGAACCTTAGGAGCGGCAACCAGCATTTCTAATGAAAATGAGAATCTTACGAGCAGGGAGTAGCAAAATGAAACCTGGACCCTTATATCGGCCGTGAAAAGGGGGTCGCTCATACCCGTTTGGCAATTATGACAAGCCCCTTACCCCCGGATACTAGTTAGCTAATAAAGAATTAAGACAGTATGACAGCTGAATGAAGGAATATCCACTCAGACGATAAAACATTTGGATATCGTCATTGGATAAATAAAAAAAACAAAAGTACAAAAGTATGTATTGCACGGCAAGTATATAATTAAAGTCCATGGTAATTGAAGAGTTCAGTTGGTCTGAACTGAAGCCAACTGCCATGTTTTTTTTTTAGATGGTTGATTGTTGTTTTTATTTTTGTGATGATCTGTATGTACAGCATCTGTCACCCTTCAAACATTGTTTGGTGTAATGTTATAGTACCTACCTTGCCTTCTTGGAGAAATTGATAATGTTGATGGTTGTCCATGGTTTCTTTCTGTTTGTGATCGACATGTCCAGATTGATATTTGCAGCTCATTTTCGCTGCCATAGCGAGTTGCTCTTAGTGAGTTCAAGGGATATTTTAGTATATGGCGTGTATCGGTACTAAACATTTTTTTTTAAGAGTTCAACAGATATGTGATTTGCATATTTCGTTGCTAATAAACCTTGAATAAGATGTATTAAACTCTTCCCTTTTCTGAGAAAAGTGGTAGTCCAAGCAAACAATTAATACAGAACATTTCTTTTTTTTTTAATCTCGCAAGATGTATTTACCAATTTGTGTTTGTTATATATGCTTTTATTTGATATTCGTAAATATATTTAGACAGAAATAACTCACTCTCTGCTAGATTAACAGGGCTGAAAAAACGTTGTTGACAAAATACAAAATATACATGTCCTGCAAAGTATGCACAAAAATTGAGTTGGCTAAAACTAATAATGGGGGAGGGATAAAATAATGAACTGTGAAAAAAAAAAACTGTCTGAAAAGAAATGTGATGCCAAAAAGAAGTATATTAAAATACTGAAAAGCAAATTTCTGACCAGAATTTCCCCCCAATAATTTGCTTTTGCTTTATATGATTGGATAAATAGGCAATCAGAAAATCTCACCCTGGATAAAATATGGTTACAATTTACAAAATTATCTGAAAGCATTTGTATGTAGTGCAATGTATTCCCTATTGCATTTATATCAGATGGAGTTAGGCCTAATTTAGACCCTCAACAATATGAGATACAACATAAACGTCTTTAGGTCATTCTAGGAAAAGTAAATTTGCATTATAATGCCAACAAGATTTCAAATTCTGTAAACAAATCAGACAGTTAGAGAAAAAATGCATCATTGTCAGAATATATAGGATTTTTAATGTTTTTAACCAATTTTATTGAATAGCGCCCTCATATGATGACCTTTTGAAATTCTACTTTTTGTAAATTGAAGAACCCCCTAGCTTTACATATGTGCCAAATATGAGAGTGATTGGCATCAAATAAAGAAAGTAAAAAGGAAACATTATCTACCCACTTGTGACCTAGATAACATGGCCATTATATGCCTCAAAATTGCATATGAGGCATGGTGATTACATTTAAAAAAATGACCCTTTAGTAGATTATATTAAAAGAATAATCACGTTTCTGATTTGTATACACTCTCAGTAGTAGAAACCATGAGTTTAAGCTCACTGCCATCATTTTCACGGTGAAAAAACAAACTATATTAATGAACATTGTTTTTTTAACCGTTTTGTTCACGGACATTCCCGTGATTTTTCATATGCAAATTTGATGACGTCATAATTATATGAAGCTCATCAACTATGACAATGAAAATTTGTCTGTACCATATGCTGATATAGACATGGGTATCAGCAAAGTTTGGTGGATAAAGACTTAGCCATTATGAAATGAGAGCATTTAATGCAATCTCAATTTTCACCACCCTAAGAAATGAAGCAAAACATGAAAATGTGCTATTTTTACATACCTCCAAAAAAGTAGTAAAAAAACATAGTATAAATGAGTTTTTTTATTGTTAACATTTTGTTTCTAACATTGGACATATCAATGGACAAAATGACACCCAAGTCGGAGGATCATAGGGGGGGTCACCGGTAGGCCCCTCTGGCCCACAGACTATAAGCTTCCAGTCACATAAATGTAATCAATATCTTAACCTCTAAATGCATAATTTTACTTGGACAACCAACTTTTTAATAATTAAGAATTTTGGCTATTGAAATATTAGCAGCTTTGATTTGAACTGGTTAACTGGGCTACAAGGAAAATATTAATTTCTAGCCACATCAAATGTTTCAGGCGTAGCACAATTCAAAGGCCCTTTAATAGTGCGGCTGTACCAACAAGGACCATCAACTTTATTAGGAACAAACCAGACCTCTCTGGCCCAATATACTCTGTAAACTTTAGTGGCAATTCGATGGACTAGTCACTTTAAGTGGCCATATCTGGCCAGTATGTAAGGTGTTTATTTCACGATAAACCAATATTATTTTACATTGTTCTAGATGGTCCTGTCAACAATTTGCAGTTCAAACGTTGCATCTAAACTAGTTACATTATGCTGTGAAACCTCATTAAAATGAGCACATTGAGTCCATTGCTTTTAACATGTATACTTGATACCTTGTTGGAAACCTGTGAAATATCATGTTATAGGGTACCTTGTAATAACAGTGCTTATAAAAAGAGAGATTCCACGGTAAACAGTTGTATACTGTAAACAAAGAAGCACAAACAAAAAATATGCATTATAGTTCTCACAGTGTCAAAACAATCTTAGCAAAATACACCTGTACAGACACTTTGCAGTTTTCCTATATATGGACTTGTACTCATTTCAGAGGGTCATCATTCATGTAAGCCTTATAGCAGTATTCGAAGACGCCCTGCACAATGAAATGAAATATACGCTTTTAGCAGTGACCATGTGAAAAACCCCTCATTATGGTGATATCTAAGATTGAATTGGAAAGCATACTGGAACGTTTTGAGATTGTCGTAACCAAATTCAATCGGCAGTAGGTGACAGAATCATTCATTACTTTCCCCCCTGTTTTTCACTGGCTTACTATAGCCATTTGATTGTTCCCACATCATTCAGAAATACGTCAAGTGTTATTGGTATGCTACTGAAGTCTCAAATATAACTCTTGGGAATTTTTACATTTCTCAATTATATAAACTGCAACAATTATGTTACTTTATTAAGTGATCCATTAAATTCATCATAATTCAACCATTATCACTTGGAGCTTACACGTTCCCCTTTTACCTTGTTGTTTAGCTTATGGTAACAGAAGAATAAAAGGTTTTAATTTTCAAAATGTATTCCTATTATGAAAATATTTAGGATGTTTTGGGCCGTAGTCAATAGTATCCAATTCTAAATTATCCACAGTATTTGATTACTAGACACTAACAATCGGGATGTAATCAGACATAGATTCACTAACTTTCATTTGGTAAACATCATTCCTTTTCTACAGAAATCCCACATATAATAGACATTTATTCATTAATCCACCCCCTGAGATCTCGGCTGTCAAACATGCTGATCACGGCTGATCACGCATAGCATGCAACATAATCTACAAGATTGCATTGTTATTTTTTTTTTTATAATCAATTTTTAATTAGTTATACAAATATATGCAGAAATCCCCTTTTTGTCTGAAAAATTACTAAACATCGCACAGAATATGCTCATTTTGTGCATGGATACAAAACATATGGGGAGTAGTCCACACATTTATCAAAGTACATTGCCAATTTGAGTTCCCCGTAGGAATAAATGGACATCTTTAGAGAGCCATAGTTTTCTCGTTTCTTGCCCGTTTCTTGCTCGATTATGCTCCAACTTACAGAGATTATTCCTATAATCTCTTCAAGTAAATGCAAGCAGTTTGATTGGGTTTCTTTGCCGTTAATAAAAACAAATAACATATAACATATTTTTATTGTGGGAGTATGACCTTTTAAGTATTTCTACATGAACAGGAATATTTTAAAGCGTATTAAAAATTAACAAGCATCCAGTAAACGCTGTGAAGGATTGGAGAGAATTGATCTTGACGTTTGGTATGTGTTGTGATTCGAGCTGAACGGTTTTGCAAACGTTGCACTCTTGAAACATTTGTGTCAAGGAACTAGGCAGTTACAATAGCTATAAGTGAGGTGAAAACGCATGCACTATTTTTTCTGATGTATGTACTGTAGATCAAGGCATTGTGGAGATGTCAACATTTGTCATCTCCAGCCCATCCACTTTGATCTGTCATGTTGGAGAAAATCCCTGCAAGATTTTTAGCATTTTCACCTGGCTTCACGGAAATGTCACCAATTTTTATTGGTGGAGCAGGGTAGCAGATTTGAAAAAGTGAACCAATATGAAGAATTTCAGATGTACAATTGAGTGCCAAGGATTTTAATGCTCTATAGCAGTTGTGTGTATTGTAATTCACTAAAATGTGAGATAAGCACTCAACGAGTTAGAGTGGCACATCATTTTATTACTTAACCATGCATACCTTCATCTCCAGCAGCATCCAAGATGAGGTCATTCTCCTCAGTGAGTTGCTCGATGATGAATCTGATCTGCTGCTCCTTGTTCATGAAGAGCAGCGTCTCCTCACCATGGCAGTCCCCTGCTACTACCATGTAACTGACACTAGCTGTAGACTGCTGACCTGTAAGATCACAAAGGACAAAATGGTTAGGTCAAGGTTAATCAAATAAAATATATTATAGGCATCAGATTGTTTGCCGCACTGGTCATATAAACTTGATAGTATTGCATATTGATTTAAACATTGGAAGTAGTTATACCAAAGCGTACAATCATTTCACAACTAAAACACAAACAAGAATGATCATGCATATAAATACCTGTCATAACATGCTAGTCATGTCGTATTGATTTTAATGGATCTTCGACTGCTGGCTGTCAAAATGATTCTCCCGCTATCACACTATTTTTATATCATGCCAAATTAACAGTTTCACAATTAATTCTGTTAACACAATTTTGATGGTAATCTATTAACCAAATCTTGAAATATTACTATTACAAGGTATTTTTGCATACAAGATGGGTCATGTGACCTTGACCTTTCACGTCATGACCCGATACTTCATGTACAAAGTTTGATTGGAATCCTTACATTAGGTCCTGAATTTGTATAATTATAAGCTATATATGCAATCTGTATGATACATTCAGGTATCAAGTTTGTTGGCGGAGGCATAACAATTATAGTGGGAACCACAAGATAGAATGCCAATCATGAGTTGTATATGGGCACATTTTAGATTTCCTCCTTCACTCACTTCGCTGATATATGGGCCAACATTATGGACGTATGCATACAATTTTTTCAAATTGTGTTGTATGGAGCATCACACTTCAAGGCATGCACATTGCTTCTACAATAAACTCTCGTCCTTCTAGGACATTCAAAACTTGTAAGACTTTTAAGACAATGCTAATCTAGCAGGAAGAAAGGTTCAACATCTTGCTGTTATTTTATTTTATTATTTGGTCTTTTGTTGAAATGTTATTGAATTGTATTCATTGGTCTATTTGTTAAATGTGTGATTTTCTTTACATGACATTAATTATGTATTGTTCACAATTTATTTATCAAATAGATCCACACATAAACTTGCGCACCTGTCGTTAGTGGCCACCTATTTAATTATAGCACCCAACCTGTTTTAGTGGCACCTGTATATAGCAGCCAACCAGTCTATCTTGACTAACCTGCACATAAATGCAGTGTTATGGATCGAACCTGTCTGTTTGGGTCACCTGTCTACTGTGACCATAATTTTGTTTCCCTTCGGTTTGAGTGCACAGTCAAACTTGTCTATATAGTCTATCAGGTTATGTAAAGCAGCAATTTTTAAAGATATAATCTTGCCAAAGGTTTTTAATGTGTTCTAAATACAGTAATAAAAAGGAAAAATGATGTTTCCATTGTTTGGGTTGGGGACCCAAGTGATATTTTAGCACAAAATTGAAGTTTGCATAAAATTATGAGAAAAAAAAATCAAAAAAAATCAAAAAAACTATAGCATGTGACCCCTTAAAATGACCGGTACGATGAATCCTGCAAAGATAATATGCTCACATAGAGGAATAGTTCACTATGTGTGAATATAATTCAGTTATGGTTAAGGTCTCATTATTCAACATCGTTCAATATGTTATCCCGTTTACAACAGTACGGCCCGAACTCTTATTGGGAAATAATTACGACGTTCCAAATACATGTATCAAAGATATCAAATATGCCATACATACTGTACACTGATATGTGCATGTGCGTGTCATGGATTTACTGCACATGCAAGTACATTGTACCATGGTAGGAGCTTTTGCAAAGACAACATATGTATGCAGTAACCAAAATTGACCTTTTTTTAGAAGCAATTTATCTTCAATAGCAACATGTGACCCCTGAACATGATCAGTTTGGTGAATCTTGGAAAGAGAACAATTTCATTAAGAAGAATTGATCACCATGTGTGAATATTGTTCAGTTATATGCTATTTCAGGTCTCATTATTCATCACCGTTCAATGTTATTCCGTTTTCACAGAGTTTACAATAAGGCTTAGCTCTAATATTGGGAAATAATCAGAGAAAAGGCATGCCATATAGTACTTTACACTGATGTGTGCGTGTGCGTGCCATGGATTAATTGCACAACTACCATGGTGCCTTGCAATGTCATCATATAAAACAGCATTTAGTTACCCACTGTTCAGTTTTGTAGTCTGTCTTGTCTACAATTTCTTCTTCTTCTGCATCTTGTCATGTCCTGTTACAATTGGATGAGTATTTTGGCAGGTATGATCGCCTGCACAGTTGCACAGTTCAGTGCACACGAGATCGTGACGTCTGCAAGAGCATCTGCGTGAGCACTTGCTTGTCGACTCAAAGTTAGTGGACCCACATGTGCACCGAACTAGTTGAAGAACTGCCTCTGGAGCTGGTGCTTCATTGGTCAGCACTGGCAGCAGTCTGTCATCTTGTCTCTGCCATCCAAGCTTAAGGGGGTCTGGGATAACTGGGTTTAGGACCAGGTCCTGTGACCAAACACTAGCCTGGACATGTGCTCGCCTGATATGCTCCAACCAAGCACCCTGGGTAGGTGGGAGTTTTTCAACTCCTTGTTCAGGTTTCAGCTGTTTGAAGAGGTGCCACCTGAGCTCCTTTGCCTGTGTGATATGGAGTCGTTTAGGGCTGAAGAGTCCACACAAGAATTCTTCACAGCCCTTGACAACTTCTGTCGATGGTTCTTCACCTTCCCCCAGCCCAGCCAGTGCATCAAGAACAGTAGGGCTTGACGCGAGGAAAGCTGTGAAGCATTCTTTTTTTACCTTTCCCCTGTATGTGTCCAGTTGTGTCGCATCCAGTTAGTGCGTGCCAGTTGATTAAAGCAGCTGCTTTATCCGGACCAAGTTGGTCATAGATGGGATTCAGCATGACTTTGTGACGACGCTCCCTCGTGCCCATGATCACTGCTGGTCTGGTGCCCAGCTGTGGCACCCTACGAAGGGCCAGGAGTAGAACATCAGTGTCTTGAGAGTATATGTGCACTCGGAGTTCCGCTTCTGCAACATCTACATCATGCGTTACACTACTGCGTGTCACAGTCACCAGGTTCTCATCAATACTGCTGTTGATGAGTTGTTGAGCCAGATACAGAGTGAGTGAATTTTTTGTGTCATTGCTTGCGAGAAATGTGCCCTTGTCTCTGATGCAAGTCGAGTCTTCTACCATGTAGGATCGGGTTCCCTTGGACTTGCCCCTGCGCCGTTCCCTTGTGCATTCCTTGAGTGAAGAAACCTTGGTGTAGTTGTCGAAGATATCCCTTACTTGGTCATAGCCTCGGGCTTTTAAGTCGATGAGCTTGACATATGATGCGCCAAGGTCTTTGCATTTCTTGAAGTTTTTGACAGCCATCAATTCCTGCAACACTGCCATTCCATTAACAACAAGACAGCATCCCTCGTCATTGGGGCTGTGGGCAGCAGTTGCCTCTTGGGATGTATCACCATCTGTCTGCACCAGATCCTCCACCAGGTGGATAACTACACTCTTGTCAGTTGTAGGGTGCGTAGATCCAGCTGGGTCCATCAACACCCGGTTTGTGTGTGCAAACTCGTGGGTGCCAATTACTTCTTCCAAGTCAATATCAGCTCTTGAGGACCTGGCTATTACTAGCATCCTGTCAAAAAGTGATGATGTTACCTTCAGTGTCATAACTTCGGAGCCAGTTTTCAGTTTGACCTCCTTTGCAGATGCACTCCAAGACAGCAGCTTGACCTTTGTCATCTTGGCCCACAGGTTTTCATTGCCTATCAGGCGCTCTTCAACGAATCTCAGGTAAGCGCCCATGCCAACCTGTTCTGTTGATAGAATGCTTTCTTTGACATTGTCGGGAAGGATCTCCTTTGACAGGAGCTTGAACATATGGCCTCTTGTGGTACTGCTCTGTTGACTGGCCTCGGCATTGGATTCCTTGAAGATGCTGCATTGGGCTAGCACCCTTTTCAGCTGTGTGATATCTCGTTCCTGGCGACGGACTTTGGCCTGGGAGAGGCAGTGGTGTTGTGTGTGTGCAGTAGTATTGTTGGCTATTGTTACCAGCTCTTCAGTCTCTGCAACGAGGCGAGCCAGCTCAGGAGCGGTGAGACAGAACTTCAGTAGAGTCTTTGGGTACGATGTCATTCCTGAGATTCCTCCTGGACCTTTGGTTGATTTGTTGAGGTGCTCCATTGCTTGGTCTACACCAATGCGAGTAAATGGGACAGTGTTGCTGGTATTCACCGTGAAGTCACTATTCACGAACTCCTGCCATATCTCTGGTTCTGTGGTTTCGATCTCATGCATGCGGGCAATGTACTCCGGAAGGTTCTGAGCGTAATCTAACCTGCTGTAGGCAAAGAAGTAGACACAGAGCTTCTCAAGTGCTGACAAGTAGAGGAACCAGTTGCCCTCACGCGTGGCCCGTTGGAACTGTAAAAGTACCATGACCTGTTTCATGTACATGCGTGCCCACTTGTACATTGGATCCTCGTTATGGCTGTCATCATACTCTAGAAGCTGCTTCTCGATGTTCAGGGACTCCAGTTTCCCTATGAATGTCTGGTGTGCGGTGTGGACATCCACATTGGCCCTGCATGCATCAGCCAATTCTTCTGCAGCTGACCGTAGTGAGTCAGATACTGCTGGATGGTCTTCCAGGAATGCACTTAGCCAGAGATCGAAGAGCGCTTGCAGTGTCACTTGGTGAGCTTGGAGAGCCCTGTTGTGATGATTCCCATTGATAATCTGGGTGACTATGACACTGCTGTACAAGCCTGCTTCCTGCCATGCCTCATCTAGACCACTCCCCTCAATTGTTCTGCCTAAGCACCGAAGGGCGCATAGCACAGTGTGGAATACACCAGGGCATAGCACCCATCTGTTCTTGTACTGAGGATCAAGATATTCCAGCTTCAGTGCCCTCTTGTACAGGTCCATATCCATGGTTGCCACAAGTTTGCTGTCTGGCCCAGTCACTAGCTCATTCACTCTTGACAGCTGGTCCAGTGCTGTAACCAAAGTGGGCCATTCGTGAGCTGGGGCATTGATTATGGGAAGACCAAAAGCCTGGTCCACTACAATGGGAGCATTTGCAGGTACTTGTGTGATTGAGTTGTAGGCAGACCATACAGGCATACGCTGTTCTGCACTCATCCTTTCATCTGTTGGTTCTTCTGGTGTTTCTGATCCATGTTCGTTCATTCTAGGCCTGTTGAAGAAGCGTGTCACCATCCACCCAATGTCATTGGTCTGTGATCTGCTGTAACTCTCATCATGCACTCCGATCTTATAGCTGGTGTAGTGTGGACTCGTTCTCGGTTTTGGGTTCCCCTCAATCGTACATTCAACCATGTGGACAACAGTGGATGGCACATCTTGCATGCATTCCGAGGTCAGGTTCTTACTGCTGAATTGCACTGGGCCCACTACTGTTTCGCCTTGACCTGAGCGCTGGTAGACTCCAAGGGCTGTTCCGTGGAAACTCCCTTTCCCATCTGGGGTGTCCACTTTATTGTCGATGTTATCCAGGGAAGCCCGGATCCTCTTTTTCTTCAGCAGTCCTGGTGGCACATACACACCGCACTCAGTCATCTTCTGACAGATGGCATTGGCGATGTTGTTACATATTTTAGTAACGCGGTCATACGAAACCCCAGCTCCACACTTGCTCAGCAGTGATACAGCCTTCTGACTCCTGAAATGGTGGTACATGTACAGAGACAATCCAACAGAATATGGGCTTTCAAACATACCTACTGTAGAACGTTGATTATGATGACACTGGAGAGTACATCACTTGTCTCTCAGTTTTGCAGGCCTGTACTATTGACTGAGACAGGATGAGACATGAGTTGTGTAACTGTTCTATACGTACTTCGGTCTTTGCAGCTTTTGCTCCTTGAAGAACCCATCTTGTGAAGCTGATGAGTTCTGGTGCTACACCTGTTTCACTGCATCCGACCAGTAAACCATCAAAGGACCATGGGTCATCTCGTCGGGTCCGTAGGATAGCTTGTCTGATGATCTATGAACATCGTCAGATTGTTCTCATCTCTCCTTTCAGATCTCTCTCCTCTACTACCTGGTCTATAGCAGACCGACCAGCTTCCTTTGAATGTATGACTGTCGGTTTATTTCCTCGTGCTTCAGTGATTGAGAAATTGCTGATATACTGCAGGATCTTCTCCAAGAGTACTTGTCGAGTAATTTTCGTGCCGTGAGTTCCATGGTTATGCATCATATTGGTGTACAACGTGGCCACATCGGTCAGTGTGATGATGTCTCCGAGATCCAAGCGCTCTTGTAATTCAGCACAGAATTCAATCTCCGCCGAAATGAACGCCACTGTGTCTTCATTTGGCCGTTTCTTTATGTTGGTCTTCCTTTGGGGCTGTTGTACATAGCGCTGCCAGTGCATTATGTGGCAGCTCGAGTGGTACCTGATGTCCCTGGATAGAAAGTCTCCCTCCGCGAGGATGTCTGTCATGTTCAGTTTCCACATGGCATTGTCACTGGCCTTTACAATTGTTTGGATTGATTGTCCAATGTCTGAACTCCTGCAGAAGTGAACCTGCTCTGGGTTAGAACCTGCTCTGGCATGTTTTTTGTCATGTTTGATATCCTGGCAGTAGAAACACAGCTCTCGGTTGAAAGAGGTGGCATTAGATCGCGTGAGAATTGAGTCATCACAGGCACTGTCATCGAACCCAGTGGTAATGGTACTTGATGATGCGGGTCGACCTTGTTGTTTGTTGCAGTACAACACACTGGAGTCCTTTGCAGACAGTGCCTTCGCATACCGTGTTTTGTCTCTGCCAATATGCTCTTTGTTTGTGACCTGACCATAGCATGTTCTGTGCCAAACAGCCTGATTTTGTTCCAAAATCTCTGCTGACAAACCGTGCAGCCTTTGATTGTGGTGGACGAACTGAGGGTTTCCATATCCAGCTCTTTCATTGGTAGTGTCTAGAAATTTATGATAACTTTCACAATGTGGATTTGTCATCAGGGGCTCCAGCTCTCGTCGACTTTTGTTTTTAGGGTACATCCATTGTTCTCCTTGACATTTAAGGCAGAGGTCAAAGTCAGTTGATTGTCTCTTTGGTGGTGGTTCTCGAAAGGCTGAAGAGGTGGCCATGTTGAGATCGGGGATGACACAAGCCAGCACGAAGCAAATCAATGTTGTGGTAGTCTGGGTGTTCTGCAACGCATTGGCCACATGCACTAGTTGTGTAACCAAGAACCTTCAGAAAAAAAAAGATAACAGAAATATGTTTTTACACTTTGCACAATATGTAGATGAGATTAAATTAGTGCTGAGCCAAAACGTTTACTAAAAGTTGTAATATTTTGAATATTTTGAATGAAACGTTAAAACGTTGGTAAACAAAAATGTGTACATCTTAGTAATAGTGTTCATGATGAGGACTGATATATACTATAACTAATCATCAAAATACATATTACAAATATATATTATAATATGTAATAAACGAACTTGAAAACGCATCTGTTGTTATGATAATTCTTTAGTTTAGTCACATCTTGTAATATTTATATATCAAACATTAATCATGTTTATAGATATGGTCATATATATTGTGAAATATACTCCTTGCCCATCATGTAGTTTTATTTGTAAAAATATTCCTTGTTCAAATTACATTTATTTCATAATATTCAAACTTAGGCTTTTAGTATACAAATAAAAAAATTAGGCAATTGCCGATTGTTGGCAGTTAAAATGCCACTCTTACCTGTATACAATTGTAGTGTGGTTGAGTTTTATCTAGCGCAGATAGTCCACATCTTTCAAACAGATATTGTCTCATTAAAACTTGCATTTTAACAGCCGATTTAACACAAAGGTTTGAATCCTCCTACGGCGATCTGCAGCATAATATTAAAAACCCCTTGCCGGAAGATGGCGCCCTTTTTATTATACAACTTTTAACCAATCAGGGACCATGCAGTACTGAGTATGTGGTAGTTTAAGTATCCTGGCAGAAAACAAATCCCTCATTTGATCCTTTATGGAGTGGAGTTGCCTAAAAGGTGACTTTTCTTTGCCCCTTCCGACCGTTACTACAGGAAGAAGATTTTTTTTTTTTACATTTATTTATTTATTATTATTATTATTATTTTTGTTTTTTATTTATTTTTTTTTCAAAATAAATGTATTTTTTTTTTTTAAGTTTGAGAATGTTTAAATGCATCATTTAAACGTTGCATGCAATAAACTGAATAAGTTAGCACTAGTTTATATGCACTAACCTAAATTATGCCTGACTCTAAAAAATAATCGTCTTTTTTTGGGTAAATAATAGTTGTTTTCACATTTCTGCTCCAAAATCACCCCAGGACCAATTTAAAAAAATGGAAACATGGTTTTTCATGTTCACAACACTGTTTGGAAGAAATAAAATGCATTTGCTAAGATTATATCCAAAATTTTGACAACATTAACATATACATTAGGGGATATACTAATAGCAGCCAACCTGCCTGTAGTGACCGTCAATAGTGACCCCCTGTTGAGAAAATCAATGTTATGGACCTTGCTATAGAGGCTACCTGTCTGCAGGGACTAATTTTATTGTTTCCCTTGTGTGGTTAATAAGGTGGTATAGCACGACACATTCCTAATGCACAACTGCAAACAATTCTTACACTTGTTTGTTCTTTCTATTGTGTTAACATTTTAAGAATTATGAGATAAAAAACAGAAATAATGCAGAATGTCTTCATTAAATTATATTGATACAGACATACTCAATCTAGGTAATAATATGAAAAAAATACGGACTAGCAGTGGTCCATTTTGAAATAATTTGTTGTTTTTGGTATATAATGATTACATAGAGAGATCATTAACAAATATTTAAAAACCTCTATTACAAATGTTTGAATTAGTGTGAGCATTTTTTCAATAAAAAAAAGAAGATAATTGAACAAATCTGGGCCCAAGATTTATTCCGATCGGATATATTTCTTAATATTACAGCCGTTTCTGAACCGATTTGGATCAAATAAAGTTTATTCTGCCATTAAAATTGTATTCTCATTATCTCATTTTGTGCAGCGCCCTCTATACCAAAACTGAACTACCCCTTTAAGGTCGAAGTCCTGTTTAACTTTAAAATCACGCGAGGGGTACGTTTAGGTCGATTCTGCTGCTTTTCAACCTACGGCACACTCACCTGTGCTCTACCGGGAACTTTCGGTGGAGGAGAACGGTACGTGTATACCCTCCAAAATTTCAAATAAGAATTGCAGGATTTTTTCTCGTGTTGCCCTATTATTTTCTTCGATAATATTAACTACAGTAACCTTATTGTATGGTGACATCCTGTCAATTCCATAGTCCAAAGTGTAATATCCAGCTTGTAAGAGACATTTTTCTGCTTAAATCGTAATTTGTAATCAACCGAAAACTGAATACCATTTATATGATTGCGATCAGCCATACGATTTCGGCGATATTATGAAATCGATAGCATACATTCCGATTGCGCATTCTGCTTATTGTCTGCTGCGCGAGCACGAAATAGCGACATTACGTCATAAATGCCTACAGAGCATGCGCAAAAGTCCCGTTTAAAGTTAAAGGGGACCACCACGCAAAGATAGGCTTACGTGTTTTGGTCCCAGTGTATGATATGAAATACATGTACAACACTTTACAAATGCTCGTGTAAACAATACAGTAAATAACCAACACTTACGGAACCATTATAACCTAATGGTTCCGTATGGGCCAGATGTCTGCGAGTGCACCCACTCTATACACGCGCGCGTACGTTTGTGGACAATAGACACACGGCCGAATCGTACGTCCTAGACAATAGCTAGTTTTCATTTACAGACCCATAAACACAGTTAGTATTGTGTTGAATTTTCAAATTATACAATTTGTATGGAAACCTATTTTCTGAACTTGTGGGTGGAATGAACTGCTAGAACTATTACATTTCATGTATTAGAGTACTTTTGTGGGTACTTTTAGAGTACTTTTGTCCCCTTTAAACAACTGATAAGGAAGTCAGGGCTTAGACACGACTTCAGAATACCGGTCATTGTCTCTAGATAATAAGATAATAGGATGCAAGCCTATAGCGATCAAGATGTTGTTCGAATCTAGATACGCTCTGCACATGCGCCCTGCACATTGTGTACTTAAGTATTAAAGACGTCTTATCAAGACAAATTATATATTGAAAGTGCTTAAAAAAGTCATTGGAATCATTGGAATATTTGTTTTCATTAAAATTTGTTTTAACTTGTGAAGATCTTGCAACCTAAAATCATTTTTTCAACTTTGATTTGTCCCTCCGCCTAATAGACATTTTTAAAATTTGTATAGAAGACTAGTATAATTTGTGTGTGTATTGGGTACGGTATCCAACATCACGAGCCGATAAGAGACACACCTGATATGATCCGGGATTAGTTGCAGCAGACATAAAAAAAACGATCCTCGAACAATAAAAACAAAAATTATGAAAGAGCATACAATTTTAATGACAGAATAAATTTATTTGATCAAAATCGGTTCAGAAATAGCTGAAATATACCCATAAACATAACCATTTGTAATAAATGTGGGGCCCCATATTGTTCAAACAAGCGTAATATTGCTATGCTCCTGCGGACAGTGAACAAACTAAAATCATAGTCCTTAATGCTACAGTCACATTTGCTCTACGGCTAGCGTACGGCGGCCGTACGCCCCCGAAATCAAGAGAAACGTGCGGCGGCCGCAGAAAATCTGCGGTGGCCTTAGGGTCCCCGTACGGCGTAACCGTATATTTTACAGGCCGTAGGGGTCGCCGTAGAATTATAATTAAAAGTTATAACTCTTTTTCATTTCTACGGTCGCCGAAGCAATTATACACGCCGTAGCCATGGCTACCACTCCTATACTCTATAGGAGTGTAGCTGTAGCGTCAGTCTGGCCGCACGGTTGCCGTATGGCCCCCTGCCGCCACCTTGCGGTCGGCCTTGCGGGCGCCTTGCGTCTGCCTTGATATTTGTCCAAATAACCTACGGCAACCGCAGGGACGCCCTTAGGCGACCGTGCGTCATCACTTTAAAGGCATACGGCAGCCGCAGATTTTCTGTCTCCACAAATTGAAGATACGCTTTGCGAGCGGCCGTGGCAAATATGACTGCTAATGCATGTGACCGTAGAAATTCTACGGCGGCCCTTTTTTGTAATTGGCCCGTAGAAATTTTAGACCGTACGGCCGCCGTGTCAAATGTTACTGAGCCATAAGCAGGGTAGGCATATTTCCCGAATGGGCAGAAATACGGGGAAAACCAGGGATCCCCCCCCCCCCCTTTTTAGCAGAAAATACTAGGAAATATATTTGTCCACATGGGGAAGTACCAAGAAACAAAATATTGTTATCTTATTTCTATGGTCGAATGACTAAGACTCTTTTAATAATGATAATGGGCTAGATCTCCAGTGCCAATCACGTTTCATATTCCGTTCTTCTTTCCATTATTTCAACAATATTGTCTGTGAATATTAATCATAAATGATATTGCAGATTTGTCATTACATTATATATTAGAAACCCCATGACCCTTATGTTTATTTATCTAAGTTTTGAGTTTTTTTTTTTGTCTAACAGCCAGTTTTTTTCTAATACCATTTCAATCTGTTGTCGTCTACACCAAAAGCAGTAAGATCATGTTTTATTTAATTTGTATTTATGTATGTATCGTTTTTGTCTAGAATCATTATTCTGTCTTATCTGTTCAGCGAATTAAAAACTAAACTCTGTTATCATTTTGACTATATTACATGGAGCCTCAGAGTAATTGGAAATAACCTGTTTCCTTAGAGTTTCTGAATCCCCCATAAAATTTGTATACAACCACCTGGTTCCTGTATTCAAGGGGTTAAAAGTAAGAGCAAAAGACTAATTGGACATGCAATGACCCACAAATATATGTAGACAAATTGGCAAATATGCATAATGTTCATTTTGTCGCTTCTTTCAGCAGGTTTGCTGCTTTTCTGTCTATTATTTAATATCATTTGGGTCTATTTTAATTTGGTCTAAGTACCAAAATCATCTACGACAGCATGATTCATATGGAGTTATTTATAACTATCAACTTGTAATGTAATGGTGCAGGTTTGGTTCCTAAAATTCAGTTTGACCAAAACTCTACTCTCTTTACTAAAACTCAACTATCCCTTTAAGGAATATTATTAAACCAAACTTTTGCAAAAATCGAAAGGAAAATGTGGAAGCGGTGATTAAAGGTATGATCGGGGGCATATTGTGCCCCCTCAGCTTTATAGAGTTAAGGGTATTGGGGTCCTTAAATGTGATTTTTTTTGTTTGTTATTCATTTAACACGAGTTCCATTTGCTATTTCGAATAGCAAGTAGTAAATCCATCCTTTAGATCAGGGTTTATGGCTGGACGGAGTCTTTGTTGTTAATAATAGTAATTGTATGTTCCTAATGCATTTCTATTGTTCAAAATATTATTACCCACAACCACGGGCGTAGCGAGTTACGTAATACCTATTCAACTGGGGGGGATGTAATCCGATGAATGAATAGCTCATCCCCCCCCCCCCCCCCCCCCACTTGAATGGGTATCAATGTCATGGTCTACGCCCGTGCCCATAACATTCTAGATAGCATAAATATTGAAATCAAATGTCAAATTTTTTTCAATTTAATTTAAATACATTCCAATGTTTACGCTTATTTGAAATCAGAGTAATGTAATGTTCGATATTTAGATTACAAAAAGCGATACCCAAAGTATGGATTAATAATTTGAAAGCTCTATTGAATGTAATGATTGAAATATTTTCAGAAATGTTTTTTACATTACTGAAAATGTATCTTAATTATAGCTTTTTTGAGCATATATAAAAATGATAGTAATCAGAATCGATCGGGAAAAAATGAAAGACGCACTAACTATGGTTTACATTCTTAAAGGAAGTTCACTTCGATACAAATTAATGATTACCTGCGTAAAAGAATACAAAAACAGAATTGTATTATTTACCATATATGATAAAAAAAACATATGTTTAATGTCTAAATTGATGTAAAAAGAGAAAATGAATGAAATAGGATTTGTTAAACTGTATGGAAATTAAATGAAAATCAATTATGCCTGGAAAGGTGAAAGAAAAAAAAATGAAATAAAATGTCAATTTTTTTTCAATTTTGATATTCAAATACATTTCAATGTTTACGCTTATTGTAATGATCTTTTACAGATTCGGAAACGACAGACTTACAATCTTTTGCGAAAACCAACACAACTTTCAACAATCATGGCTACTGGTGGGACGCTGAGAGAACAGATCTATTGAAAAGTGTCCGTCGAAATAGTTATGGCCAAAAAAAACCATAACGTTTTTTTTTCATGACGAGATAAGGATAATAGGGACGTAAGTATACTATATTTACCTTTACCGTCTAGCAGTGGTGGCGTACCCAGGATTTTTTTAAGGGGGGTAGAGCTGGGGGGTTATTTTGTAAAAATTCAAGCCGAGCCCAAGTACTTTCAAAATTTTCGAGACCGAGACCAAGTCCTTCAAAGCTGAAACTCTCTCAGTGGGGGTAGGGGTGAGGGGGGGTGGGAGTGTCCGTAAGAAGTACTTCAAATATTTTGAGACCGAGACCAAGTACCTTAAAGTTGAAAACCCTCTCAGTGCGAGGGGGGGGGGGGGGGGGGGGGGGTGTCCGTTAAACTTTTCGAAGCCGAGACCAAGTATCTTCAAGTTGAAAACCCCCTCTCAGTGGGGAGGGGGGGGGGGGGGGGGGTGTCCGTATACAAAAACGAAGCCGAGACCAAGTACTTTTCTAATTTTCGAGGACTCGAGACCAAGTACCTTCAAGTTGATATACCCTCTCAGGGGGGGGTGGGGGGGGGGGGGGGGGGTGTCTGTAAAAAAAATATTTCGAAGCCGAGACCAGTACTTACAAAGATTTGCGAGACAGAGACCAGTACCATTCCAAAGTTGAAAACCCCTCTTAGTGGGGGGTGGGGGAGGGGGGGGGGGGGGGGGGGATTGTCCGTAAAAAAAAATTGAATCCGAGACCAAGTACTTAAAAAAATCGAGCCCCGATACCGGAGATCTTCGAAAATGTTGGACCGAGACCGAGTTTTAGTCGGTCGAGACCAGGTTTTATCGGTCGAGACCAGATTTTAGAACGGTCGAGACTGCCTTAAAAGTAGTCTCGAGGACCGGCTAAAATTTGAAAACGGGAGGGTTAAACCCACCCCCCCCCCCCCCCCCCCTGGGTACGCCTATGCCGTCAAGTAACCCAATCATTTTATCATGTCCTTCGACTAATTCCTGACAATATTGGGCGATTCCACGAAAAATGTCACCCAAGGATGAAAAATGAAACTCCTGGGACAGCCCTTGTTAACTACTGGGATAGTAATGAGGAAGGACATATTTTGATAAAAGTATAAAAAAAAGACAGAGCAAAAAATATCAAGGCCATTATTTTCTATGTAAATGTCTTACTTTAGCCAAGAAATAAGATAATCCAAGTAACAGGGGGGGACACTACCTTCTGTTCAAGTTTTAATTAAATTGTATCGTTAATCAGATAGTGAACTTGATGTCAGTACTCTGAACTATTTATAAAACTAAATTCCTTGCTTAATTGAACATGCATTTCTCAATACTCATATCAGATTTGACTATAACTTACTGGGAGGAGAAAGAGATGGTTAAATCTCATATAGTATGATCAAATTGCAAAAATTATACTCTAGTCATGATTTCCCATGTGTTATGCCCATGATGTACACATACTTTTTTTTTTATTTTACAATTTTTGCACAAAACAGCATGTACCTCATTAAAAATGTATAATATTTTTTTAATAGTTGAACATTTGGTTTACTGCACATTCTGTGAAAAATTTCAAATTTTACAATAATTTTTGGAAAACTTATTAATATTTTTAAAATAATTTTTTTGCTAATTGAAAACAAAATTGAAATATTATTTTTTTTTCTCAAAACTGTTTGATTACATATCAAATGTACAATAATATTAAAAAGTGTCATGCCAATGGAGCATTTTTTGAGGTTTTTTTCTGAGTTTAGAAAAAGTGGACAAAAGTGTAATGTCCGTGACGCTGAAATGTAATGTCCGTGACGCAACGTTTTGTGTCTAGATCACATATGCCTGGCCGTTTCCCCAAACACT
>JBAMJV010014042.1:0-44709 GCA_037951105.1 Echinarachnius parma
GCCTGAAAAAATTAGGGCTTGAAATCTCTTTTTTGTGGAGTTATAGACCTAAAACTGAATAAACTGAGGGACGTCGGTTAACTAGGTACATACGTATTTTCGGTCGGTGAGTAAGTTTGTACATAGATTTCACGGAGTGCCAGATCGGTATGCATGACCCCTACGTGACCCGCGCTAGCTACGTGACTCGCGCATAAGTACTAATGTGTGAGCGTTTACCAAGCAAAATACCCAAACATCGCTTAAACTGACTACATGTAATTATATATTCTTTCTTTTTGAGATCTTTTTCCGTGACATACGTTAACAAATGTCGGCTTCACAATACATTTACGAGAATTAGTACTATATTGTTGTAATATTATGCTAAATCAGTTGAACTCCTTTATTGACCGATATATAGTTTAAATGGAGGGACGCATTCGTTTTTCATTCGTAGAATCCAAATTAGAGGGCTGTTCGCTCTGATTTTTTTTTTGCGTGTTACATTGATCCCCATCCGTCAACTGAAAGCTGTTCAGACGTTTTGTAAAAGTGGACCTGTCCCTTTAATATAGACTCATTCGCCACTGTAACTGTGCTGTGGAAATGGTCTAAATACGTACTTTATGGATGCGATCGAGTATTCGTGCCCTGGCGCCTGTGCATGTGTGAAACAGCGGCTCATTGCATGCATGCCGCTGCATGCAGTCGCTAAATAAACTTGCGATGTATTGGTTGTACTCCAGCCGGTTTTATTGACAGCGCTACCGCTACCGTACATAGTATGTACGGTAGCGGTAGCGCTGTCAATAAAAACGGCTGGAGTTGAGAACTACCTATACATCGCGAGCTATGCATGTGGACTTTAAAATTCTTCCATCTTGAAAAAATAGCCCGGCCAGTTATTTTGGATAAATGGGTCAGTCGGCCATTTTGAAAAAAGTCGGCCATTTTGAAAAAAAGTCGGCCATTTTGAAAAAAGTCGGCCATTTTGAAAAAAAAAAAAAAAAAAAAAAAAGGGCCTCCTCCTTCCTTTTTTCAAAAGAGCAGGACGCTAAACATGTTTTTTTTTTTTTTGGCCTTATGACTAGCGAACCTCATTTCGTATTATGAGTAGCGGTCCTCTTCTCGTATTATGAGTAGCGACCCTCGTCTCGTATTATGACTAGCGACGCTCATTAAGTATTATGAGTAGCGGTCCTACTCTCGTATTATGACTAGCGACCCTCTTCTCGTATTATGAATAGGGATCCTTATGAATAAGGTATCTGGGTCATTTCACCAGGTTGGGACACGCTTGTGTGACATGACATGTATCATCAAAAGTATCATTGCTTTTTATTCAGTTATTTTATGTAACATTCACCTTTGGGTGTGCAAGTAATTGACAAAGTTTGAAGCCATTCCAATGTGTCTTTAGAAAAATATAATAGATAATGTATCAAATCTGACGTAACATGACAGTGTCATGTTACGTCACCATTTCACTTATTTACATTTTTTTACCCTTACATTGAGAATTATTCAAAATCATTTTGTATACATGTACTATTTACAAGGCATGCATTGTACCAAAATAAAGTTTAATTATGGTAGTCAGTGGCTAAATAAAGCAGTAATCACAGATTTTTGTAAATTTGACGTGGTGACGTAACATGACACCATGACTCTCATATTTTCTGTTTTTTTCTGCTAGATTTGGAAATTTACTACCATAACAGAAGTTTTTTTTGTTGCAGTTTGTGTCTTTTGATAAGTACATAGAATTGATTTTGCAATATAAGTGTGACATGAACATTTTTCATTTTCATTTTGTTGACATTAAGAATAGAACAATAGTATTCATGCAAACTTATATGTGTCCTTATTATAAGACAGAAACCGCACCAAGAAAAACCTTTGTTATGGTAGTAAATGTCCTAATCTAGCAGAAAAAAACAGAAAATGTGAGTCATGATATCATGATACGTCAAAACGTCAAATTTACAAAATCTGTTATTTATTAGCCACTGACTACCATAATTAAACTTTATTTTGGTACAATGCACTCCTTGTAAATAGTATACAAAATGATTTTGAATAATTCTCAATGTAAGGGTTAAAAAATGTAGATAAGGGAAATGGTGACGTAACATGACACCGTGTCATGTTAAGTCAGATTTGATACAATTTATCTATCATATTTTTCTAAAGACACATTGGAATGGCTTCAAACTTTGTCAATTACTTGCACACCCAAAGGTGAACGTTACCTAAAATAACTGAATCAAAATCAATGATACTTTTGATGATATACACTTCTTTAAGCAAAGCACACATCTTGTCCCAACCTGGTGAAATGACCCATCTAACAAAGACACATTGGAATGGCTTCAAACTTTGTCAATTACTTGCACACCCAAAGGTGAACGTTACCTAAAATAACTGAATCAAAATCAATGATACTTTTGATGATATACACTTCTTTAAGCAAAGCACACATCTTGTCCCAACCTGGTGAAATGACCCATCTAACAAAGCTTATTTCATATTGTTTGTGGTAATCAAACCAATTTCTCAAATCTTGCATTAATATGCCAAAACTATCTATTTATTTGTACTTAATAATTCCTTTACGATGCATGCTCATGCGTGCATTGTATATCTGTAAATGCTTCTATAAATCTCCAATAGTACTTTAAAAATACTATAACTCATATAATTTACTAGAAACATAATGCAATAACCTGAATCCTTATTTTACAGTGAATCCACAAATGCGACACTTTGTCCTAAATTCATTCTGCATATTCAATCTCCCCATTAAAGGTAACTGCATTTTGACAGTAAACCAGTAAACAGCCAACCATAATCATTTGCCCGTTCAAACTGCTTCTATGACCAAAGTAATTTCTATATTGATTATCGCATATCTAATTCATAATTACCCAACACAACCACATCTACAATGTATTGTAAGTAGTCCTGATAGGACCATTTACTGAACACAGTGGTACAATCTATGGGACACAATTTGAACTGCAAACAGAAAGAAACTAGATGGATCTTCGACTGCGCGCAGTCGAAAATAATGCCTCCGCCATTACGCGATTTATTTATATCAAGCCCAAATCAACATGTACACTGAATTAATTCTGTCAACTCTATTGTGATGGTACTCTGTCTTTAAGATCTTGACGCATCACAATTATGAGCTATACGTGACCTTGACCTTTGACCTCATGACCCCAAAATCTAATCAGTTCATTGGCTCTCCAAGGAACATACATGTACCAAGTTTGGTCAGAATCCGTCAATCCGTTCAAGAGATAATGCGATCATGAGCTATTTTTGCATATATAATGAGCTCTGTGACCTTTGACCTTTCACCTCATGACCCCAAAATCTAATCAGATCATCGGCATCCTAAGTTACATAGTACCTACCAAGTTTGGTCAGAATCCGTAAATCAGTTCTTGAGATAATGCGATCACGAGCTATTTTTGCATAATATATATAATGAGCTCTGTGACCTTTGACCTTTGATCTCATGACCCCAAAATCTAATCAGATCATCGGCGCCCCAAGATGCATACATGTACCAAGTTTGGTCAGAATCCGTCAATCCGTTCTTGAGATAACGCGATCACGAGCTATTTGTGCATATATAATGAGCTCTGTGACCTTTGACCTTTGACCTCATGACCCCAAAATCTAATCAGATCATTGTCCCCCTAGATACATACATGTACCAAGTTTGGTCAGAATCCGTCAATCCGTTCTTGAAATAACGCGATCACGAGCTATTTTTTGCATATATAATGAGCTCTGTGACCTTTGACCTTTGACCTCATGACCCCAAAATCTGATCAGATCATCGGCCTCCCAAGATACATACATGTACCAAGTTTGGTCAGAATCTGTCAATCCGTTCTTGAGATAACGCGATAACGAGAACGGGGACGTACGTACGTACGGACGGACGGACGGACGGACAACCCGAAAACATAATGCCTCAGACAACTTCGTTACGGAGGCATAAAAACATACAAGGTAGCAAACATTTTGGGGCTTTGAAAGTGAAAGTGCAAAGTGCAGGATGTATGATTGAGTTACCCCCGCATCGGCACCCTAAAACATTTCCGACAGTTTAAGACTTTAAATCATTCAAATTTCTTGAAATTGTACTCACATATTGAGAAAATAGTGCAGATTCCGATGCGATGATCAGATTTGCGATGTATTAATTTTATTTTGAGATAGCGCCTTCGAACGCGCGCGTGGTTTTTTGGCTTCACAAGTTCGAAGTGTTTTTAATACCGGCACCCCTCAACTCTCGTTGACAATGCACGCAACTCAAAATTTCTTGTGGCGATGTTGGTATTATTTATCGTATTTACTTTTATTACTCGTAGCGGACGATCTACGCATTATTTCTCCTCAAAATTTCGACCAGTTCAGTTTCTAATGGTAGCGCGCATCATCTGATGCGCGATTTTTTACAACACGCGCAAAAACAAGTATTACGCGGGGGTGCCGATATTAAAAACAGTGCCGATGTGTAGTATGATGCGGTGTCCGAATATGGCCCCCCCTAATGTTTAACAACCGATATCTGAAAAAAATATCTTTGAAGAGGCCACAAAATTCGTCAAGAATGAACTTCAAAATGAAGATGAAGACAATGCCATACCTTATTTGCCGACTGCGATCGTAATTGTCCCGTAATGGCGATTTGCATTTCACTCCGCAAAAAAAATCACATTGAAAGAGGGTGCTGTAATATGGCCCCCCTTTTTAAAGTCCGTTTTTTTTTATAAATGATAAACTTTTTCCAATAAAAGTGCCATCAAAGTGTTCTTAAAATCTTCAAGATTACATTTATCCACAAAATATTTGTATAAACTTGACAAATCTGCCGAATCTGAGCCGATTCTGAAACGATGTCAATTATTCCCCTGTGCAAGCAAATTTCCCATTCATTTGTACACACTTGACTTTTAGCGCGCAGAAGATGGTTTTTGCTTGCGCGATGAGTCTTATTGCGCTTAACCACAAAGGAAAATAGATAAGAAAAAGAAATTCCCTGCGCGGAATTATCTGTGTTAATGCGCTTGTACAGGGGGGCCATATTACAGCACGGGCCATATTTGGTAGCCTGATCATACACCTACCATAATTGTAACCTCGACTGAAACGTAGTCTCATTTTCAGACCCGTCTAATTTCTACATCTCTCAATTTCTGACTCACAATTGACTCCTAAATTAATCTTTCATTCATCAAGACAATCATTTATATTTCCTTTTACGGGTAAATTACACTTTAGCGGACAGGCCACGCCCCCAAGACAAGATTAGCAGCAGCTAATCACAGACGAGGATTAGGCGCATTCAGGATGATGACGTCACAATATTAATGCGCGCTAGTGATGGTGATGCGTGATGAGGTTCTCCAAAGTTAATGACGATAGTCATTCATTAACACGCAAACTTGAACAAAGTGAAGGTTTTTATGCGAGGGCTTCCTTAATGTTAATGCGCGAACGAATCTAGTCCCTCGTAGTTTCTTCTTCTTCTTCTTGTATAGTCTGCCTCCTTCAACTTGAAGATTCTACTTGCAAACTTTGTGTGTGTGTGTGTATACGCGACGTGCATAGTTCATATTCTTACTTGCAAGTCCAAACTCATTTATAAACAAAAACAAATAAAATAAATAAAACAAAATTAACGTATATACAAGTTCAGAAAGGACTGTATTCAGGACAATCTTAGCCACGACTTTCCAGCAGATGGCGACGGAAGGCATCTGTAGACGGGGCAGAGGCGATACTCTCGGGTAGAGTGTTCCATGCTCTCACAGTCCTCGGGAAGAATGATTGTTTGTGGTCCTCGAGACGAGAGTAAGGGACTTGGTATCCTCCTGAGTGGACACGAGTAGATCCGATTACCGGTGTGATGTAGGTTTGGGTCGGAAAGGGAACTACATTGTTGTGTAGTTTGTACATCATGGTCAGCCTCATGTCTTCCCTTCTTTGCTGTAGGGTAGGCCATTCGAGCTCCCTCAGCATGTTGTCTACACTTGACGTGTAATGATAACGGTTCAATACGAAACGTGCTGCTCTCAACGAGGCCTAAAAATTGTCATAAATCACGATAAATGATAATAAATGATACAAAACATTGATTGAAACTATCCCTAGAACTCACCTTTCGCCTCTGTAAGGTCAGTTTCTTAGGTAGAGTTGTATTTTTGATCAAATCAATCAATTAACGCGATCATTCTTTTGCTTACCTGCTTTAGTGAGTTCAGTCCGAACTAAAAATCATGACATTCCTTCCAATTATTCCACTTTTTAACAATTTCAAGTGTTTTCCGGTATCAATGTCACGAGCGGGGGTTCGGGGGGTTTCCCCCCGATAATGAGTCCATAATATTCCACATGAACAAGGCATTATCGTCACAAAAATCCACGATAATTGACAGTTTTCGCCACTTTCACCACTTTTCACAAGCTTGTTTATTACAATAATGCGTACACAATTGCCTTTAGCATTGGTTTGAGTGTGTTTGATTCAGGAAGAGAGCGCATTAAGAAACAATCCCGCGCATTAAGAAATAAGCGCGCGTTAATGCGCGCTAGTGATGCGCACGACGCTTATTTACACAAAGTGCCATACCTTGTGTACAAAAATTGGACTTAGAAAATTTTCGTTGTTTTTCTTGAAGTTTTCTCAACTAGTGATGACGTCATTTAAAATAGTTCCAGCTAGTTTCGGCTAAATTCTTTTTTGGACGATTATTTCGTCAAAAAGCGTTTTTTTAAGCTGAAAATCCAAAACAAACTACAATTTATTGTAGTTTATAGAACTAATTTTTGCTCGCGGACCCGAATTTGGCCTTTTTGGGGCCCCAAAACTATATAAAGGAGCTCCGTAGGAGCTCCTACAGACCACGCCTCCTTAGCAACCTTCGGTTGCTAAGGAGGCGTGGTCTGTCCGCTAAAGTGTACATTCCCCCCTTTTACTTATAAACGTACTCTCTAAAATCAAATAAACGCAACCGTTCTCATTTATCAAGAGTGTAAATCGTTCAATTACTAAACATCTATCGAGAGCACTGTGCACAGACTACGACTATTTCATTCGGTACGCAAACTATGCATGTATTATAATGTGCGACTATTGACAAACATCACTCATTTACCAACCAACTTGGAGGCTCATTTTTTCACCACATACAAGAATTATTTAACGTATAAATCGAATACGGAATAGGCAATACTCACTTCTATGAGGGAGTGTACTGGTAACTCAACATGCTCGTTACAGCCTTCTAATTCTAAATGCTGCAAAATTGGACCACAAACTCTGGGTCTTCAGACGAAAACTGTCTCTCTCAAAAACGTGTTAGATACTACTTCTATCGTTACCAAGGATATTTAAATATATTAAGCGTATTTGTACAATAAGCGTATTGTACAGCTATACGCTTATATAATAAGGATCGTTTACCTTATCGCGCGCTATTCACTTTTCTACAGGATAAGCGTGTCCATGGGGAAATAAGCGTATTGCGCAGAGACAATTTATGTAAATTAGACAAACGTTCAACATTAACATAGAAACAACAACAACAAAGGAAGCGCGCACACCTCTGACCCATGTACATAGATATACGTAGATTCATAATACCACAACTGATGATGCAGCCGGTTTGAAAGCAAATTTCAGATTTTTAAATTTGTGCTGCACAAAAGAAATTTTAATTTAACAAACGGAAGTATAATTTATATTCAACAATATTGTATGTTAAATTTTGATACTAGTGCATTAGTTGCGCCAGTACAAGTTGGCCATTTTGAAAATTGATGAAATTATCAGTACTATTTGGATATTTCTTGATCTCGCAAAAACAACTTAAGATACACTTTAATTAAAAATCTCTAGTAAAGGAACTATTACAATAATTTATTAAAGCTTTGTGTAAGTGAGGCTCTATTTTTAAATTTAAAACAGGATTACTTGATCAGCAATGGTGCTGTTGTTCGCCAAGGTCCTGATATAACATCTTAAAATACAAATACAATGCAATACAGTATTACGTTCGAAGGCACACACATACATGCACGCACGCACGCGCACACACACACACACACACACACACGCACACAAACACCTATATCGCTTTCGTTGTACATTAAAGGGATGATGCAGTTTTGGTCAAACAGAACTGTATAGTGTTTTAAACTTACGGTATATCATTAAAAAAAAATTATAGTTATCAATGATACTTGCATTGTAGAAAAGCTCATACAAACAGCTAAGTAAAAATCCTGTTATCATTCAAAAGCAGCCTTTCAACCCTTTTCATGAACAATTGTGCTTGTGTATTCTGTTAAAACAATCATTCAATTAAGAGATCATCAACAACTATTGAACATAACCTCTTGGTTATTCGTGCGGGCGTTATATAATTTGTATTGGTCAAATAATCAAATGAACGGGGGCCCACATATTTTATTCCAATCAGATTTTTGATATTACTGCTGGTTCTCAACAAATTTTGATCAAATAATGTTATTTATCTCTAAAATCACGTGCTCTTCATAATCTCGCAAATTCATTATTTCTCGAAGCGTCCTCCAAGCGTCAAAACCAAAACTTACTATAAACAACGACATTCGGAATTTGAGTCTATTATTATAAACACACAATTCTATCATATCTGGCACCACTTTACATGTATTGCCATTTTCCTACTAGAATATTGTGTGTATTGGTATTCAAATCGCCAAACCCTTGTCTCGAATAGAATATGGCAAATTGACAATTATTTGTGCTTAAAAGTTAAAGGGATAGTTGAGTTTTGGTAAAGAGAGTACAATTTTAGTCGATTTTAGTACGCAAAACCTGCACCATTACATCGGGTGATTTCAAGTATGGAGTTTAGGGCTGGTGTTAGTGTTTATCACACTGGTGTTTGTGTGTAATAAACACTAACACCGGCCTTAAACACCATACTTGAATTATAAACCAATAGTTATTACTCCACCATGCTAAAAAGTAATACAATATTACAAATTACATGTCCAAATAAAAAGCCTGTTTTCATTCCAAACGAGCAATTAAAACTCAAAAGGGCGTTTTCTAAACACTCATCGGTTTCAACCATTCAAAAAAAAATATCGTGCATGAGATGTTTTGTTGAAATAGTGATTAGATAGACTCATAGAGAGATAATCACCGACCATCTCAAAACTTTTTTTGTACATTTTTGAAAAGAGAAAGCATATATTTTTTTAACGGCTATAGTTGGTTCAAAATTGTTGAATAATTTTGGGGCCCCACATTTATTACAAATGTTTATGGATATTTCAGCCATTTCTCATCTATCCCTTTAATCCTATTGATTATGCTATTATAGGATGAATGGGTGAATGAGTAAATAAATAGGTATACGACATTGGAGTAATGCTCCAATAATAAATGCTGCCACATTCTGTTTGAGACCCACTTGTTAACAAAGGGTAGGTACTAGCTCAGCCATGAAGCAAACGATTGTTTCAAAACTCATTTCAGAGAGGAGGTAATTAGCTAATCCACTGATACGAACAGGTCTCAAATAAATGAGAATTAGGAGGCTCGAAAACTTTCCAAACTTTTTGTGAGGAGCTAATTTAAAAAAAAAATTAGTAAATTTCCAGAAAATGTACCTGTAGGCCTAAGTATTTATTTTGTTGTTCTTTAATAATCAAATACATTTGGGATCCCACATTTATCCTGATCAGATATATTTATTGATATTTCAGCTGTTTCTGACTTAATGAGGAGTATTATGTTACATTACAGAACTTAGAAGAACCATTTGTCACAAATCCCTTTCAAGATCAAGTCATCATAAATATTGCACTTACACACTTCTCAACAACATGATTGACAGCTTACACCGAAGAAGGGTTCCCCTCTGCTTTTTAAGGACTTGGGACCTTCAAATCTGAAGAATAAAATATTTGCAAATGTATACTTAATGATCAATGACTATTTCGGGGTATGATCTAAAAGTACACATTTATAATACATAATTATTCTTCGGATTTGGCAGCATTAGAACCATTTTCAAAACGAACGGCTAGAAGGTTACAATGACACAAACAACTGAAAATTGATGGCATCTAATTGTTTAATGTCTTTCATTCGTCAACAGACTTAGACTAAGAATCTGAGTTAACCTGGCGCCGTGCAAAGCACACCCACTGATTTACAGATAAGAATGAGTAGGCCTAATTCTAACTCTAACTTAGTCTAACTCTAAGAGTAAAACTAAAACAAGTAAAAGACTCTGCCTCTGGACTCTATAAACCTCTACTCTAGTCTGACTAGAAGTAAATATTTACTAAAGTAAACATTTAGTCTTATTAAAATGTTTATTCTCTAATTTGTTTAAAGTACTATAGTATAAATGACTATTTTATTAGTCTTACTCTAGTCTTAATCTTATGTTCATACTAGTCTAAGATAACTCAGATTGTATATTAGTTGGTCAAGAAATCTAGACTAGTCTTAGACTTAGAGTAAGAGTAAGACTATGAATGATATAGACTAAATTAGTAGTGTAGAGATTTAATTGAATAATTGTTAATGTTAATTTATACTTATTGAGTAAGTGTAACTGTAATTACGGCAAGTTACTAAAATACTACGTCAATTCAAGCCCAAGCCCAAGGACAGGTCACTAACTAGTAATTATAGCAAGTAAGTAGGTCTCGAGTAGAGTAAGACATCAAGAGAAATCTGAAGTAAGTCTAACTTACTAATAGTTACTAGTCTAGTCTAGACTAGATATAGTTAGTAAAGACTAGTCACTACTATTTTAGAATGATTACTAGTCTAGATCTATAATTAAAGTCTAACTAAGAATTAGATATAAGAATGATACTTGATACTTGATAGTGTCTTACTTAGTGAGTATTTTATAACTTTTGTATATTATGTAACTATAGTTTAACAAATGAAATAGAACAGAAGATTTGACAAGTTGTGGAGCAGTCGAGACTCGAGTAAGACAAAGTCGAGGATGAGGTCGAGCAGATGGCGAAGGCTGAAGTCTGAATCAATTCGACTTAATTCACAAATGGGTACACCAGCAAAACATTAATAAGGCAAAACTTCAAAGTAACATTAATCGCAACTATGTCTATAATTAAAAAACTCCAACCAGTCCAATTAAAAGAACTTGCACATTAAACAGAGTCATGAGGAATTTATTGATTCAACCCCAAAATAGCTAGAAATCAAAGCCGGGGCCATTAATACAGTACCAACAGCAACACTGCAACAGGCAACAGCAACACACAAACTGAGACTGAGGCGTTTGCAAATTCGTCCGTACAACTAACTAGCTATACTAGTTACTACAACCACTCGTCCACTGTCAATGGAATACGCTACTTTAAATAAATCTACAGTAAACCAGCCCGCGGGGCGGCTCAGCCTCAGTCAGGGCAGGCCTCACTTCATACAATTAATTTACATAATTATGTCATACTCATCATAGATAGACTGTCTGTAGACGACTTTAGTTTTACTTTAGTTTAGTCTAATTAAAATGGCTAGAGTCTAGAGACTAGACTAGTCCTAGACTTAGTTAGAGTAGACTAGTCTAGACTAGACTAGACTCAGTCTCAGTCTCAGAGTCAGAGTCAGAGACAGAGTCAGTAAGACAGTAGAGACAGTCATTCGAGAATGCGCTTGCTAAGCCTAAGTCTATGACTAAGAGTAAGAGTAAGAATATTATTAATATTATTGTATTTAATTATATTAAAGATAAATTAAAATGAAATCATTGACATTGGTCATTGTCATTGACAGTCATTGTTAACATTTTGATTTTAACAAGGTACAAGTCATATTCATAATTATTATTAGTCGATAGTAGTATTTAGTAACTTAGGCCCCGGCTTCTGTCCTTGGCTTAGGCTTAGCCTAAACTAGGGCTATGGGCTAACTACTCTCTCAGACCCACCTCCAGCAGTATTTTGGAGGATTAAACGATTCAATTAATCAATATTTAATTTTGTATTGTCTGAGTCTGAGACCGTCCAATCCCAGTTGGTACCAACACAAAATACCGCATATGGGACTACAGTTTCTTAAGGCTAAGCCTCGTATCATTACTTCCAACAATCTTCTTCTTCTTCTTCTTCTTCTTGTATAGTCTGCCTCCTTCAACTTGAAGATTCTTGCAAACTTTGTGTGTGTGTGTGTATACGCGACGTGCATAGTTCATATTCTTACTTGCAAGTCCAAACTCATTTATAAACAAAAACAAATAAAATAAATAAAACAAAATTAACGTATATACAAGTTCAGAAAGGACTGTATTCAGGACAATCTTAGCCACGACTTTCCAGCAGATGGCGACGGAAGGCATCTGTAGACGGGGCAGAGGCGATACTCTCGGGTAGAGTGTTCCATGCTCTCACAGTCCTCGGGAAGAATGATTGTTTGTGGTCCTCGAGACGAGAGTAAGGGACTTGGTATCCTCCTGAGTGGACACGAGTAGATCCGATTACCGGTGTGATGTAGGTTTGGGTCGGAAAGGGAACTACATTGTTGTGTAGTTTGTACATCATGGTCAGCCTCATGTCTTCCCTTCTTTGCTGTAGGGTAGGCCATTCGAGCTCCCTCAGCATGTTGTCTACACTTGACGTGTAATGATAACGGTTCAATACGAAACGTGCTGCTCTCCTCTGAACCATCTCCAATTGGTGTACACTCTTGGCGCTAGTCGGATCCCAAACTGTAGCGCTGTACTCCACCAGTGGACGCACTAGAGCCTTATATGCAGTCGCCTTTAGGGTTGGATGGTTAATTCTAAGATTCCGTCGCAGAAAGGCCAGCGTGTTGTTTGCTTTGTGGCATACATTGTTGATATGTTCATTCCACTTTAAGTCTGGTGTAATGGTGACTCCAAGGTACTTGGTAGAGTTGACCGTTTCTAGGGGGGTGCCGTTGAGATAGTAGGGATGTACTATGTTGTTCCTCTTCCTTGAAACAGTGATTACATGGCACTTCTTTGTGTTAAGCTCCATCATCCATGAATCAGACCACTCCCCAATTCGATTGAGATCCCCTTGTAGTTGATTGGCTTGTTGGTCATTCTCGATAGTAAGGTATGTGATGGCGTCATCGGCGAAGAGGCGTACTGGGGAGGAGAGCTTGTCAGGCAAGTCATTTATGTAATACAGGAACAGACATGGGCCAAGAACCGATCCCTGTGGTACTCCTGACTCCACATTCACTGCAGTTGACTGTAGACCATCTAGAACCACTCTCTGGCTCCGGTTATGAAGGAAGCTGGCGATCCATTGGAGGTTTTTGCCTCTCACGCCGTAGAAGTTGAGCTTCTTTAACAGGCTCTCATGCCCGACCTTGTCAAACGCCTTGCTGAAATCCATCACGAGGACGTCCGTCTGCTTTCCTTGGTCAAGATTGTTATGGAGGTCGCTGACCAGTCCAAGCAATTGCAGCTCACATGACCTGTTCTTCCTGAATCCGTGTTGGAGGGGGTATAGGATATCATTTCTGTCATCCTCCAGATAACAACAAATAAATCACTTACCCTTGGCCTACACTCGCTGATAATAGTCAAGATGATCTGCATAATGAAATTCCAACGGTTATTAAGTGATAGACATTATTTTCAGATAATGAAGTCATATTAAAATGTATTTTTGCGATTTACTTTCCCTTTTTTCGCAGCAACCAGACCAGTCAGCTGTGATCGTTTCCATGGAGATGAAGCCGATTCCCAACCTTATTAGGTTAATATCGCGATTTTTTGTATCGTTCTCAAGGTTTTCGATTCTAGTCCTCTGACGTCACTTCGATCGATAATATTGGAATTTATGGTGGGAATATTGTATATTTTACCCATTTATGTTGTATTTACTGACTCAAATGTTAATACATATTTAAAATTGTATTATTATAAAGTGAAAGCAATAAAGACTGTATTTTATTTCCGTAAATCAAGTCTAGCGATCTTACCGTGCTCTCCAAATTGGGGCCGTATTGACACCAGCGCACAAATTAGGTTTTGGCAGCTGGTGCGGCGATCGCGCAATCGATGAGCTGTTTCTCTCTTTGATAGTATATCACAGTATCGAATCTCTCTGATCGTTACTTGTACTTCGTTAGCTCTGGTCATATCCAGGGGGGGTAAACTCAGCCGCCATGATCGTTAGGTATGTATGCGATTAGAAGCAGTTTAGCTACGTCACAAAACGTCATCAAAAGTATGACACGCTGTGTATTTCGAAATTGATCTGGAATTGAATCATACTAGTTCTATGGTAATACTCATCAACGCCTGTTCAGCATCTAGATGAGGGAAAAGCATAGAGTTGTTATATACAGCTCTATGCGGTACAGTTCCTGTAAAGGGAACTAAATTGTTTCAAGAGCCACCTTGAACTGCTCCAAAGAAGGCAGTTCGACGATGTTCTGAGGTAGCTCGTCCCAGTCCTTTAGTGTCCTGGGGAAATAACTAAATTTGTAAGTGTCCATTGAAGAGCCTAGTCTCATATATCGTTGTTGTTGACTCCTCCTTGTAGTTCGCTCCCTCGGTTTGATGTAATCCGGTATTGGAATCGCAATGTTGTTATTTGCTATCTTGTAGAACATACAATACAATTCATCCCATACAATACATACAATACATACATAGTTTACATACAATACATCCCATTGAGCGGTGAAATATTCACCACCTCTTTATCTAGCGTAATCAATTTGTGTTGCCCTTTTCTACCCCATTAATAAGAGCACTTTTTTAGTTACATTTTGTGTTAAATACTGTTTATGATTGCTCAATATTTGTAGAAGAGTCGCTCTTCATACACGGATCACTGTCCCAGCCGGGTCTGGCTATTCTTCACACAGTCCTCGAAACTGAAGCCAGCCAGCGCGCGATGCTCGAAATGTTCTCGGTGCCGATTTAGGGATCAAGTGCACAACGGTCGGTGATATACAGTACACGATACCATATATCACGCATGTGCCATGTACTATATGTGTGCATGTGTGTAGTGTGTACGTACATGTACGTGTATGTAATACTCCCCGTGTTATTCAACGTCCTACCCACTCTATAGTCCATAGTACAACTAATTTTAATGAAATCAACGACTTCTTCACAAATTTTCATACAGTCTTCGAGTAGGTTTATATTGACTTTTTGATTCTTCATACACACCTCAAAAGTCTTCAAACAGTCATCTTTATATATTAGAGGTTAAGATTGACTTATTAATTCTTCACAAAATCCTCGAAACTCTTCACACAGTCCTCGTAATATACTATGTAGGTTATGATTGACTTTTTAATTCTTCACACACTCCTCGAAACTCTTCACACAGTCCTCGCAATATACTATGTAGGTTAAGATTGACTTTTTAATTCTTCACACAGTCCTCGAAACTCTTCACACAGTCATCGTAATATACTATGTAGGTTATGATTGACTTTTTAATTCTTCACACACTCCTCGAAATTCTTCACACAGTCCTCGTAATATACTATGTAGGTTGAGATTGACTTTTTAATTCTTCACACACTCCTCGAAACTCTTCACACAGTCCTCGTAATATACTATGTAGGTCACTTAAGATTGACTTTTTAATTCTTCACACAGTCCTCGAAATTCTTCACACAGTCCTCGTAATATAGGTATGTACACAGTCCTCGTAATATACTATGTAGGTTAAGATTGACTTTTTAATTCTTCACACAGTCCTCGAAACTCTTCACACAGTCCTCGTAATATACTATGTAGGTTAAGATTGACTTTTTAATTCTTCACACACTCCTCGAAACTCTTCACACAGTCCTCGTAATATACTATGTAGGTTAAGATTGACTTTTTAATTCTTCACACACTCCTCGAAACTCTTCACACAGTCCTCGTAATATACTATGTAGGTTAAGATTGACTTTTTAGTTCTTCACACAGTCCTCGAAACTCTTCACACAGTCCTCGTAATACACTATGTAGGTTTAGATTGACTTTTTAATTCTTCACACAGTCCTCGAAACTCTTCACACAGTCCTCGTAATATACTATGTAGGTTAAGATTGACTTTTTAATTCTTCACACACTCCTCGAAACTCTTCACAAAGTCCTCGTAATATAATATGTAGGTTAAGATTGACTTTTTAATTCTTCACACAGTCCTCGAAACTCTTCACACAGTCCTCGTAATATACTATGTAGGTTAAGATTGACTTTTTAATTCTTCACACACTCCTCGAAACTCTTCACACAGTCCTCGTAATATACTATGTAGGTTTAGATTGACTTTTTAATTCTTCACACAGTCCTCGAAACTCTTCACACAGTCCTCGTAATATACTATGTAGGTTAAGATTGACTTTTTAATTCTTCACACACTCCTCGAAACTATTCACATGTAGGTTTAGATTGACTTTTTTTTTAAATTCTTCACACAGTCCTCGAAACTCTTCACACAGTCCTCGTAATATACTATATTACGAGGACTGTGTGAAGAGTTTCGAGGAGTGTGTGAAGAATTAAAAAGTCAATCTTAACCTACATAGTATATTACGAGGACTGTGTGAAGAGTTTCGAGGAGTGTGTGAAGAATTAAAAAGTCAATCTTAACCTATACATAGTATATTACGAGGACTGTGTGAAGAGTTTCGAGGAGTGTGTGAAGAATTAAAAAGTCAATCTTAACCTACATAGTATTACGAGGACTGTGTGAAGAGTTTCGAGGACTGTGTGAAGAATTAAAAAGTCAATCTTAACCTACATAGTATATTACGAGGACTGTGTGAAGAATTAAAAAGTCAATCATAACCTACATAGTATATTACGAGGACTGTGTGAAGAGTTTCGAGGAGTGTGTGAAGAATTAAAAAGTCAATCATAACCTACGAGGACTGTGTGAAGAGTTTCGAGGAGTGTGTGAAGAATTAATAAGTCAATCTTAACCTATATAGTATATTACGATGACTGTGTGAAGACTTTCGAGGAGTGTATGAAGAATCAAAAAGTCAATATAAACCTACTCGAAGGCTGTAAGAAAAATTGTGAAGAAGTCGTTGATTTCATCAAGGAGTTACGATAGTAACTCCTTGATTTCATTAAAATCACTTGTACTATGGACTATAGAGTGGGTAGTAGAGTGGGTAGTATAACACGGGGAGTATTAATTTACATACACACATGTACGTACACACATGCACACGTCATAGTACTGTATGCGTGATATATTGTATCGTGGGTACTGTATATTACCGACCGTTGTGATCCCTAAATCGGCACCGAGAAAATTTCCAGCATCGCGCGCTGGCTGGCTTCAGTTTCGAGGACTGTGTGAAGAATAGCCAGACCCGTCTCAGCCAAGGGCAAAAATTGTTTACAAATTCATCGCGCGCAAAATCACAAATGTACGCGCTAATGACATCTTTGCCATAGAAAATGTACAGTGTGAGTGCGCTTGGTAAAGTGCGCGCCTTACGCACATTCTTATTGTTTCGTCATATTATTTCCCCACAATGCAGTTTTGTGACGAACTTCCTCCGTTCAATACTGCTCGTAAACAAGACCGTCAGCCCGCCGAATTGTTCCCTATAAAATTATAGGAAAGGTCACCGAATTTGGTGAAAATTGGATGAAAAATGTGGGCGTGGCAGTAATTTTGTTTTCATAATTTATGCAAATTTATTCTTGAAAATTGGATATTCCATGAGAATGGTGTTTTTATTGACATATGCGAAAGAGAACATATTCCTTGGATCAAAAGAAGAACATTTATTAAAAGAGACACTCTGTTTATTAGCAAATTAGGCCTAATTTCCCTTATTTATGCAAATGTATTAATGGGAATGGGATATCTATGAAAATGGTGTTTTTATCAAGATATTGGAGAGAACATAATTATTCCTTGGATCAAAAGAAGAAAATTCATCCAAAGAAACACGCTGTATCTATGCAAATTAGGCCTAATTTCCAACGTTTATGCAACTTTATTCATTGGAATGGGATATCCATACAAATGGTGTATCTATTGAAATATTTCACAGATCATATTCCTTCGATCAAAAGAAGAAAAATTCATCCAAAGAGACACTCTGTATGTATGCAAATTAGGCTTAATTTCCATGTTTTATGCAAAATTGTATATTCGATAAAACTGAGTTTTTATTGGGATGTTCGAGAGAACATATTCCTTGGATCAAAAGGAGAACAATTATCCAAAAAGACACTCTGTATCTATGCAAATTAGCCCTAATTTACATAATTTATGCAACTTGATTTATGGAAATGGGATATTAATTTATGACAATGGTGTATTTTAAAGATATTGGACAGAACATATTCCCATGAATAAATCTGCATGAATTAGGCCTCATTTGCATAGATACAGAGTGTCTCTTTGGATAGTTTTTCTTCTATTGATCCAAGGAATATGATTTCTTAAAATATATCAATAAAAACATAATTTTCATATATATCCCATTCCCATTAATACATTTACATAAATTAGGGAAATTAGCCTAATTTGCATATAACCATAGTTTCTCTTTTAATGAATTTTCTTCTATTGATCCAGGGAATATGTTCTCTTTCAAATATGTCAATAAAAACACCATTTTCATGGAATATCCAATTTTCATAAATAAATTTGAATAAATTATGGAAATTAGGCCTAATTTCCATAGATACAGTGTGTCTCTTTGGATGAATTTTCCTCTTTTGATTAAAAAAATATGTATGCCAAGTTAAAGGGATAGTTGAGTTTTGGTAGAGAGGGCGCTACACATAATAATTTTTTTGTGAGATAATGAAAAACTGAGTGTAAAATTTGAAAGAGCATAATATTTTAATGGGAGAATAAACTTTATTTGATCAAAATCGGTTCAGAAACGGCTGAAATATCCAAAAACGTAACCATTTCTAATAAATGTGGGGCTTCACATTTATTAGATAATTTTAAAAACCAACCGTTAACATTGCTTCCTCTTTTCAAAAAAATGTAAACGAAGTTTTGTAATAGTTGTTGATTATCACTCTAGCTAATTACTATTTTTACGAACCATCACATGAACAATATTTTATTGAAACAGATTATATGGTATAATAAAAATGTAGTATTTGAAAAGAAACCTTTCTTTTTTAAGAACTGGTACTCAAGTGGAATAATTTATTTGAAAAATGTTTGCTTTGATAATAGATTTATTACAACATCAACATTAATATAAAATGTTCGTAATAAGAAATCAAAAGTAATTGTAATGTTTGAATATTTTAAATTACAAAAAGCGATACCCAAAGTATGGATGAGTAATGTGAAAGAACCAATATGTTTAGAAATACCAACAGTTTTGATTGGAGGAAAAGAAAGACTTATTCAAAAAGTACCAAGTAAATTATTTTATATTTTTCTTTCGAAAAATGGAAACACAATTGAAGGCCCATCATATTGGGTAAAGAAATTAGATTGTTATGTTGATTGGAAATATGTTTATAAAAGAAATGTTGTGTGCATTAAGGAGAATAAATTAAGACAATTTAACTTTAAAGTAATTTATAATTTGATCGCTGTAAAAAGAAAATTATTTTTGTGGAAACTTAGCGATAGTGATACATGTGAAACTTGCCATTGTCGAGAAGATTTATGTCATGCTCTATTGGAATGTAAAATGAATGAAATATTTTTTAGAAACTTTACGCAAATGGTAAAATATGTTTATAATGTAAATGTAGACATGAATGTATTCACATTACTGAAAATAAATGTAGAAGACAAAATCAATGATATTTTAACTATAGCTTTTTGGAGCATATATAAAATGATTGTAATCAGAAATCAATCAGGAAAAGATGAAAGAAGCACAAAACCATGGTTTACATTCTTAAATGAAGTTCACGCTCGCATACAAATAAATGATTACTTGCATAAAGAAAACAAAAACAAAATGTATTATTTACCATTTATGATAAAAACATATTTGTAATGTCTAAATTGATGTAAAAGAGAAAATTATTGAAACATGATTTGTTAAACTGTATGGA
Organism: Echinarachnius parma; assembly: GCA_037951105.1. NCBI lineage: Eukaryota > Metazoa > Echinodermata > Echinoidea > Clypeasteroida > Echinarachniidae > Echinarachnius > Echinarachnius parma. The sequence continues at coordinate 20,064 of JBAMJV010014042.1, forward strand.
ACTTGAAGTGAAATCAATAAATGCCTGGAAAGGTGAAAAAAAAAAGAAAAAAAAAATAATGAAAAACTGAGTGTAAAATTTGAAAGAGCATAATATTTTAATGGCAGAATAAACTTTATTTGATCAAAATCGGTTCAGAAACGGCTGAAATATCCAAAAACGTAACCATTTCTAATAAATGTGGGGCTTCACATTTATTAGATAATTTTAAAAACCAACCGTTAACATTGCTTCCTCTTTTCAAAAAAATGTAAACGAAGTTTTGTAATAGTTGTTGATTATCACTCTAGCTAATTACTATTTTTACGAACCATCACATGAACAATATTTTATTTTAAATGGTTGAAACCAATGAGTTGTTAGAGAGCGCCCTCTTGAGTTTGAACAGCTCTTTTTGAATGATAACAGGCTTTTTATTTAGTCGTTTGTAATTTTGTATTCCTTTCGATCATGGCGGAGTTATAACTATGCGTTTGTAATGTAATGGTGCAGGTTTTAGTTACTAAAATTCAGTTTGACCAGAACTCAACTATCCCTTTAAACCTTCGTAGCCCAAATTGCAGTGAACACCCATATTTTGGGGTCTTAACAAGCCTACTACTAGGACAATTGTACATTACTTTTTTTGAAAAGCGTTGGCAACGCTTTTCAAATAATGATTTTCAATGATAATTATCTTCATACTAAAGGGACATTCAAACAAATCTAACCCTATTTTATTCTTCTCTTACCATAAGCTAAACAACACAGCAGAAGAGAAACGAGGAAGCTCCAAGTATTTTTCGTGGAGTTAGACACTTTACCTGGATCACTTTAATGTTTCTTTATATATACCTCATGAGTTCGAGGTATGTTGATGTTTGTAAATATCGTTGCAAATGATACTGCAATTCAGCCTGTAACTGTGATTGTAACGTTTTGAATTTATCAGAAAATAGATAATAGCAAATGTGTGCGGAATAAGAAATATATTTAAATGAAATGTCCACGAAAAACAATAACGCATGGACATGTCATGCATATGATGGGTCTCATCAACAAGAGTTATTGAAATCAACCTCCATGAAATGCAATGATTAGCTGTTGCTAAGTTGTATAGGTTTACTTAGGAGATTCAGACTCCTTGTATTTATTGAAATGAATATTGAAAACAACAAAATGTTTACATCGGATATGAATTCAATTACTAGATAAAATGTATGTATGCTATAACATTACATCGCATTTGTTCCGTGTAGAAATATATGATCTATACCTCGCACAAAAAGTTCCGCAATCGAGGTTTGCGCATTAATAACTTTTTTATTATGCTATAACCATTCATAAATTTGGTACCATTGGAAAGCGTAAATTCTCCCCTTTACATTGGTATGAAATTTGCTATGAATATCTTATCATGGAATGTGCATTGCATCCAAATGTAGGACAAAGTCAAAAGTGAAATGTTGCAAAATGCACTTATTTTGTCAACAGAGTGCCTTCCTTGGCTTGAATGGGGGTGAGGTGGTCATGCATTCAAGCCACGTTTTAATCTTCAAAAAAAAAGGAAGGCATACTGTTGACAAAATCAGTGCATTTTGCAACATTTCATTTTGTACTTTGCCCTACATTCGGATGTAATGCACATTCCATGATAAAATATCAATAGCAAATGATATATCAATGTAAAGGAGAGGATTCACGCTTTCCAATGATAAAAAATGTATGAATGGTAATAACGTAATAGGCATTCAAGCCACGTTTAATCTTCAAACAAAAGGAAGGCCCTTTGTTGACAATATCAGTGCATTTTGCAACATTTCACTTTTGACTTTGCCCTACATTTGGATGCAATGCACATTCCATGATGAAATATTCATAGTAAATGTTATATCAATGTAAAGGGAGAATTCACGCTTTCCAATGATACCAAATGTATCAATGGTAATAACCTAATAGAAGGTTATTAATGCGCAAACCTCGATTGTGGAACTTTTTGTACGAAGTATATATTACTTTGTAGTGGTGTCTAGTTGAATATAGAGGGCGTTGTGCCTTTAATGCAGAGGTTGACTGTATGTTTATAATAATCCATGACATAAAGTTTCAAAATATTAAAAAGGAACAATTTCACATTTTGCGATTTAAATATTACTCTATAAAAAACGTAATGCAATGTTTATAGAATTGAAAGGGGTTCTATAATAATAATTTTCAAAGTTAATATGTAAGTATAGGGTTACTTTTCAACAATAAGGAGCAATTTTCACAAATTTTCACAAAATCCCAAATATAAATCTTTAGAATAATACAAAAATAAAGTTGTTAAACATAGGTATGCAATAAAATGTATTTGTTACGTTCTTAAAAAGTGCTTCTCTTGCTACATCTTTATTACAAAGTATACAATTCATAATGTGATTCTGTTCCAGTTTTTCTTTTTTTTTATATAATCACATCTTCTAATTTGCATTTTTTCTTCTTTTTTACTTCACCATTTTTATCTTCATATTCTCATTTCTTATCCGTATACATGTATATTACATGTATATAATGTATACAATAACATTGTCTTCATAATCAAACGAAGTGATACATCAAAGAATGAAAGAAGTATTTACAGGATGGAAATCAACACTAAAAGAAAACATTAAAATACATTTACCTTTTTTTTTTTACATGTAAATAAACAGGTACCTATGATGTTTGTACGAGTTTCAGATCTTGGCCCCGTTGCGCATTTCAACCAATCAGATTTGCGCATTAGTCACATGATCTGACTTAATCTGATTAATTGCAACTTTACAATCCATTCTGCAACGGGGCAAGGAGTGACAGTTTAGTATAGGTACCACGATGGGGTGTTACACATTGAGGACAGATCTGGGCTTTGTACATATAAGTAATAAGAAAGAGGTTGACAGTAGGTTGATATCAAAATCAATCACAGTTGCCATTAATTATTGTTAAGTTATATACTTATGTAACATCTTTATACAACGACCCAAGTTCCAGCTACGCCCAATAATGGCCAAAACGTGTACCACTTTTGGTAATGTTTCCAAGGACAACACATTTATTTCTGATTAAAATGCACATAACTTTATAGACGGTGGTCTTTTTGAAAAAGTTCACTGACATGTAAACAACAAGAAATGTGGTCTTAACAAATATTAGCATGTGTCTTTATTATACAGGATGTCGCTAGGGCAGGTTTGATTGCTCATGGGAACTCTCTTAAATTCAGTCACGCAGGCAAAGATCGATGTTATGTGGTCATTTTGTCTTGGTTTGTTATAGTTTAGGTATATAATAATATAGTGAGATATGAGTTGTCCGATTCAGCAGAATTTAAAGAAAACCGCTGTTTTTCCTGGGGGTTAATTAACCTACGTTTATCAATTTTCAAATACTTACTTCTTCAAAGAGCTCAAAATTACACTTTGAAATAATTATGTATAAAATCTCATAATAATCGTCCCCTTTTATATTGTTTTTGGTAATGTTTAATAGCGGACACGCGTCACACGCCACCCGTTCATATAGTAGTTACGCCACAGGCTGTTCCCTGGAGCTGGATTGATAGACCATCTGACATGTCCGATATTATCAAAGTACAATGCAATCGTGCATAATTATTAAAAAATAATGTGATTATAACGTATTTAACTTATCAAACCAATCGTTGAGTACTATAAAGACATAAATACACACGTCATTTGAGATACAAAGACGTTATAAACAAGTGCGTTGCTCAAGTTAACATAGATTCATTCACAGTGAACCACATGCTTATAGAATGCTATATAATTTGAAGAAAAAAAACATGCTACTGAATTTTCATGATAATTATGTTGTTTTTTTAAGATATAGAACATTGGTTTTGTCTTGTTTTATATCAAGATGTTAGTTTTGGGAACTACAATATAGTTGAATAATAATGAAATAGAAGTAAAATAGAATGATAAAACAATGAAATACAAACAAATGGATGAGAAATCATAAAAAAAAAAAACAATAGGAAATAATGTAGGATTCCCTGCAAAATTCCGCAAATTAGCAGTAAATTTCGTTTGATATCATTTATCAATTCGAATGCCAATTGAATAAATTGATTGTAACAATAATGCGAGTATACCAGACTACTCGGGGCGAAATTTAAGTTTTTAAAATTATCATTGTATGAACTTGTATGAATTTGTATGAATATGTTTAACCATAATGAACGGGAAAACCTATAAAATGCAACACATTTATAAATTAATTGTACAGTTATAAAATGGTAACATCATTCATGTTTATGAGAATTCGGATCAAACACGATTGCGAAAACGTAGGCGTAATTTTCACAGTACATGAGCCAAAATACCAAAGACATCAGCAAATGCATCAGTATATCTCTGGATTTGTGTATATAAAGTGTTTGTTTAAATGATTTGCATGTTCGTGTTCAGTTAGAAACGGGGGAGGGGGGGGGGGGGGTACGCCTGTTCAACTCAGTGTTGGTTGTATACGTCACTGTGCGTGAAATATTCACAATAAGCAAGATCATCATAATACTTCATACAATTATGTACAAGACTAGTGCATTACTGTTTTGCATGGTAAATACAATTTTTCAAACACGTTCTTTTTTAAAGATAATTATTTAGTCACATCGTAGTAAATGGTAAAATAGCGCTCCAGAGGGCAAGTTCCGGGAACCGTGATCCGAAACGAGCTAGTTGAACTTTTTTTGTTTCAATTTGTTTAGCCCTCCACAGGATATTTGTTAATAATATTCACATAACCAAACAAACCAAATACATGTGCATGTTTAAACAAATTCAAAATAATCTTTCTATACAAACAACAACTGTAGCAACTGCCACTTAACAGCAAAATGTATTTCCATTCCAGATAGAGACATAATATATTTGTGTATCTTTATATTGTAAAACTGTCTTTTTCAACATATAAAAAAGAGGAACTTTATTATATAATTTACAAATAAACATCTGTTGTTTAATTAAAATAACAATGTAATTAAGAGCATCGTTTCTCTTATCTTCAAAGCAAAACAAATTCTTTTGTAAAGTGAACAAATTTCTAACTTCTTTCATAAATCCAGTTTGAGATTTCATTCCAGATATTCTACTAATTTCACATTCATAACAAAATTGTACTATAACTTCTAGCTCTATTTTACAAAATGAATATTTTTCATTGTTTACAATTTTCATCCTAAATAGTTGTTTATTTGAAAACAAAATTCTATTCAAGATCTTATACTCTGAAAGTATTTCAAACTAATAACTGTGTGAAATGAAACATCATAACGTTATTATGTGTGTAGTAATACAGATTGTAAATTATATGTACCCCTCACAAAAAGTTCCGCAATCCAAGTTTGAGCGTTCATATCTCTCTTATTACTTAATTACCGTTTATGAATGTGGTATCTTTGGAAAGCTTGCATTCTCGCCTTTACATTGATATGACATTTGCTTTGAATATTTTATCATGGAATGTGCATGATACTCGAATGTGGAGCAAAGTCCAAAGTGAAATGTCACAAAATGTATTCATATTGTCAACAGTGTACCCTCCTTTTGTTGGGAGAATAAAGTGTTCTGAATGATGTTAAATCGGTCATGCGTGAATGTTAATGGCGAATTATCATTTTCTTTGGGGGGTGAAATGTGTCTTTATGATTTGAGGAGGTGCAATAACGTTTGTGTATGTTGTTAGGAAGATGTAATGTGGTTTATTGACTGATTGAGAAATTATCATTATGTTTGACTTTTACACACTATTGCCGCAAGTTTTTCAGTTGTCCACCACAATTACAGAACAAACGTCACTTTTGCGTTGTCCAAACAAAAGAAAAATTCATAATTGTATTCATTACAGTGGCGGATCTACGGGGGGGGGGGGGGGGGTAGGGGGTTTAAAACCCCCCCCCCCCCCCCCCCCCCCCCCCCCCCCCCCCCTTGGGCTGCCAAGTGAAAATGTGATGTGGAAAACATCACTTACGGGGGTTCAAAATAGCAAAATAAATAGCAAAATGTCATATCAATGTAAAGGGGAGGATACAAGCTTTGCAGTGATACCAAATTCATGAACGGTATTAAAGTAATAGTAGAGATATGAACGCTCAAACTCGGATTGCGGTATAGGGGTATAGTTCAAATATCGTTCCCATTTATTAGGGACAAACATTTTGTTTCTCAAAAAAGAACTTTATAAATGTATCTACATCCTTTTTTTTAATCGTAGATAAGTGTTTTAATATGGGAAGAAATTAAAGGTTCTTCCCAAATTGTTTGACATGTTTTATGATATTCATTATATCTGCATTATTTGACAAACTGAATAATAAGACAAATAATTAAACTTCTCCTCACATTTTTTATGAGACAATAAATTTCCATTACTATCCATCAAATCGTTAATAAATCTAATACCATTTTCATACCAGGATTGAAAGAGAATAGATAGCTCATTGTCAATTTGAATTGTGCTATTCATCCATAAAGATTCAGATAATCAATAAGTCTCTAGTTGAACTTTTGGCTGTGTTTGCCAGACTTCCGATTCAATTTGAATCGAATTCATGTCATAATCATGGTTAAGCTTACCTGACATAGCAAGTGCCACGTCATTTCACCGCAAGAAGTTAAAGAAATGGCCGCCTCCTGTGGGCATTGAAAGCAGACGACATTGGTCCATAAAATATTGATTATTTTGTAATCGGGAATATTCAAGAGGAAATAAGTGACTAGCAATGACAGGAGTTATGCTCTCATCACATCCAGTAAGTCAAAAGGCTAGAATTTCCTGCCCCTTTAAAAATATACAAAACATTATGTAGATCACATGGTTAACAAATAGTTGATATATACACTAATACATAATAGTTGAAGGCAACTTGCATTTAGATTTTAGGGAACCTTATTACATAACAGTATTGGGACCTACATTATTCGATATAATACTAAGGCAATTGTATAAAGTCTACATATTTGTGAAAAATATCAAAGTGGCTTTTAATTGTTTTTGATAATACCTCTATCTTAAAACATTATTCTAAAACACAATTCCATAATTTGCAATTCTTGATAAAAAAAAAATAAATTGTTCAGATCAGCCCTTTATAGACGGCTCTGTCTCAGATGTCTGAAAGGTGCCCTCTTGTGTTTAATAAAGGCTGTTTTTTTACCGTCTTCTATATAGCTTATCCGTAATATGTCGTTTTACTATTCAAGCATGGTTTAATCATAACTTCTTTTTTAAATAATAATACATGTATATACCAGAATTAGTTACACAAATTCAGATTGACCAGAACTGTACTATCTTGCCGATAAATAAACACTTGTTTATAATAATAGCATGCGGATATGCACCATCAGTCCATCACTGACGCATGTCAAGCTTGTCTAGCTATCGGTAAAGTGATGACGTCATGAGAACTTCCCCCTGATCACCCGTCGCTGTGACTATCGCAACAGTTCCCACAGAAGAAACGGCCAGCAGTGGACGTTCGCAGGTGTAACCCTCATGTTTCAGCAGGTCATCCACAAACTTTCCTTTCATCGTGAATCGTTGGAGTGTCATCTCTTTGTTTACGCCATACGAGAGGACGTAAATCAGCTTAGCGTCGCAGGCGACCGCTATATTCTTCCATTCCTCGCGATGGATCGAGGACACCACCTGCCCCTGTAGGTCGAGGACCGACATTTTTGTTCCCTCTCCTTCCCGATGTGTCACAACAATCTTGTCGACACCAATATGGGTGACTGCCACAGCGTCGGGTGTTATTCCGCCTGTAGACACCGTCTTCGAGAGGCTGCCGTCGGCTTGCAAAACATATACACAGCGCTGCTTGGTGTCGACTGCGTAGATGTTGTCCTCGCTATCTGTCGCTAGGTCAGTGATGATGGTTCCTTGAGGGACACTTTGCGGTAACTCTATAAGGGTGTCTCCACCGAGGTGCAGCTTACCAGTACGAGTGGCGATAACAACTCGGTTAGACGACAAGGTGGCAAAGCAATTGATATCATTGAAGCTCCCAAACCACATTCTGTATGGAAACCGGCTGCATTGTGGGTAGCATGTTACCGTTATCACGATCAAAGGGCGTAGAACAGTTCCCTGTGCATTTCGCGCCGATATCGGATAATATGAGTAGGTACTGTCATAATTCATAAGTTGATTTTGCTTGTACAATGTTTCTGAGTATATCTGGCCAGTCGCCTGTCGTTCTTGTCCAAGGACAGCCACTCTCCCATCTACAGTAAACTGAATATCTTTTGGAGAACAACTGCATTTAAGCACGACTTTTCTTCCTTTATCCTCACATGCACACCCAGGAGAGATTTCACCAACCTTGGCTTTCAGAGACTCTGCGTGATAGTGCAGCCCTCGAACAGCCTTGCGGATATCCTCCAGTTTCTCTGTGTCAGGTGTATTAGCTATGGTGTTATCCATTGCCTCGATTAGACTCTTGTACATGGATGCCATGCCAAAAACATCCTGCGCATTCTTGAGGATTTGTTGCGTCATCACCGCGCTTTTCTCTGAAAGTGCCTTCATTTGCTCTGTCTTTAGTCGGAGTCGGTCGATTCCTTCTCCTTGAGCAACGTGGAGCTGGTCTTGTTCTGCCAGCATTTTCCTTTTCAAGCCCTCAACACTAGATTTGTGTTTTTCAACCGCGGCCTTGATTTCCTTCGTCATCTTTACGCCGTTGTTAGCAATGTTGGATTCGACTTCGTCGAGCGACACAAGGAATTCAGCAAATTCTTGGGCTCTCCCGTCAACTTGTTCAAGCCTTGATGCCAACTCCTGCGTCATAGTGGGACCATAATCTTTCAGAAAATTGAACTTGTGTCCATCTTCGCGGCTGTGGTCAAATAGGGTACCGTCGTGGCAGATTATTTCAGAGCAGGTAATGCAGAAAAGTCTCAGTTTCTCATGGTTGTGTTTTGGGCACATTGCTACAGAATCAACTTTGCCCTGTATGGTGACTTTACCACTGAGCAAATCCGAGATACTGCTCACGGTGTGACTTTGGGTCGTTCGAATGCTAGCATGGACGGATGAGCATCGGCTGCAGAGTAGCTGACTGCATTCTTTGCAGAAAGTAAATGAAGACTCCTCGACATCGTCAGCGCATCCACAGGCATCGCATTTCCTTGACGAGCAGGTCAGCTTCTGCATCTGTTTCTCGTTCTCTTCAAGAGCCTCTATCAGTCTGGTTACGCGGAAGTCGAGTCTTAGCCCGCAAACGCCGTTCTCGGGTAAAGCCGTGGTCGCTTTACACGTAACACACTCAAAGGTTGCAGGATTGTCAGGTGCAGAGGCGGATCGGCTCTCGACAGTTTTGAGCAGACATTTTTCGCAAAAGCTGTGAAGGCACGACAGTATGCGCGGTGTGTCCAACCTCTCAAGGCATATAGGGCACTCCACTTCCTCAGAAACTACCGTGTCTAGTTTTGGGGCAGACATGATTGCAAAACGTAAAACAGAGTCAGAATCCTTTGCCCGCGATACTGAAAGTACAGCGTCACAAAATTCCAAATTATATGGTCTTATTATGTTTAAAAATGTATTTCCGAGTTCGGCTAAATTCCAGCACTAGTTAATTTCAAATCTGTCCATAATGATGAAGCATTTAGCAATGAGGAGCACTTTCTATGTCAACTGGCCTATCAATCTCTAAAAACAAATCGATGGCGACTAAAGAATTAGAGCTCAAGTATTGGGGCACGTGTTACAACGGTGGTTTTATTATGGTAGACGTAATGCCACATATAACTGGCTCGCTATAAGTATTAATGTTTTCGAATTTCGTTTGTTCCAATTAAGAATGAGCCTGAGCATGTATTCAGCAACGACCATCCAATTTCAACAGACACTAACAAAGGTAATAGCCCTGTAGACAGTTAGGTGTGATAATGATCACACTCGTAGTATCGAACGCTCAACGTCCACACGTCACCACGCGTACATTATGCACATTGGCCAAAAACAATTTCGTTGGTAAAATATCAGTTATCCTTTATATACGTGTGGACCATTTTTTCTTCTTCTTATCAAGGTGTTATTTGAATAATCATGCTGCCAAATATAGTATTATAATTATACTGGTCTATCTAACTGATGTTTGAACATGATAACAAAGTTGTTAGCCTATGTACCAATAAGTACAGCATGCACAATATGTACCAACGATCAATTATCATGATAATGACTGTAATGTCGAGTTTCATGTTACTTTGAACTGTATGAGTATGATAGTAGATTAAACATCTTATTATTGTATTATTATTATGTTGTGTGGTTTTCCCCACCTGGTTTTCCCCAGCAGAGGCGTCGATCACCGTTTTTGCGATTGTTTTGGGGGCACAACTCTAGAATTTGATGATTGGGAGCAGAAATTAGTTTTAAACCGAATTATTATATCCGCAAATTGTGTTACACCTTCGAAATATTGGGGGAGGTCGAAAGCCTAGCTTCTGTCATGTAAGTAGTCGTTTACTGGACATTAGGGCCATGTTAAGTTTAGGCCATGCACCATAATTATAACTCATCCATGAGAATTCGGGCCTATGGTAATCCTTTTCACCTTTCACATTTGGGTTTCGATGCCCCCCCCCCCCCCCCCACCCCATATCGCACAATAGACCGCTTCGGTAATGTATGCAAATAATATGCGTATGACGTAAGACTCCCCGTTGGCAAGCTTAACAATACGTGCCTTCGCAGTTGTTGCGATTGCAAGATCACGTGACAAAATTCTAGTACGGCCGGATTGTCAAACGACGTAGCAGCCGCCGCTTTGTGTATAATGTCAATGGACTCTTTACTTCCTGGCATGACACCCGAAACTAAAAATGGACTCTTTACTTCCTGGCATGACACCCGAAACTAAATGAAGATATTTATTCATGAATATCAACTCTATAACACTGTCATTGCCTAACATATATCGAGAACAATATACATTTTCAGATAATTCAAGGAATACGACCGTTTGTTTAAAATTCAAGGATACAACTCGATTTTGATTGACAAAAATTATTCTCCTTTCTTCCTGCCGCGCCGTACATTGCACTAAAACATATGCAATTGTTTCGCGTTTCGTATTTCATGCAGAACGAAATCAAGAACCCGATCAAAGTCAAACCCAAATTTAACTACTTAGTATTCATTTCTGACAAACTTGATATGATTTCCCCTTAGTATGGAATATCTAAAATACATTTCAATGCTTTTCCATACAAAGACAATTATTACCCTTCATTTGAGACTGTGTTTGTTGCAGTTTCCCCAGCGAAATAGCACGGCCCGGGTGCGGCCCGGGTGCGGCCCGGGTGCGGCCCGGGTACAATGCAGACAGTGCTTGAACTGCATGCAGCATTGCAGCTTGATTGCATGTAATGCAGTGCGCCGCCAGCCGTGTGATTATAAGTGGCATTCGAGTTTCAAAATATGTTCATTAAAATTCAGTTTCTTGCTTTACAATGTAACAGAAATGATCGAATTTGTTGGAAATGTTAGACAGATGTTGTTCTCTTTGCATAATTAGCACTGAAAGTGTCATGAAATTAATATTCTTGAATAAATATCTTCATTTAGTTTCGGGTGTCATGCCAGGAAGTAAAGAGTCCATTGACATTATACACAAAGCGGCGGCTGCTACGTCGTTTGACAATCCGGCCGTACTAGAATTTTATCACGTGATCTTGCAATCGCAACAACTGCGAAGGCACGTATAGTAACTAGGTCCGGCAAGCTCCGGCAAACTTAGCTTGCCGGACCTAGTTACTATTGTTAAGCTTGCCAACGGGGAGTCTTACGTCATACGCATATTATTTGCAAACATTGCAGAAGCGGTCTATTCATGGATTGTACTAGCATCCGCTAGTACAATCCATGGTCTATTCAACAATGTTCAACAAGATTGTTTGCGCTAGTCGATAGATGGTCCGATTCACAAAGCTGAAGCGGGCCAAAATAAAACGTGTGGAAAATGCGACGGGACGGAATTCAATAGCTATTTTTCCCATACAACAAGGGGACCACCAGGCAATGAACATCACATAATTATATGCTTTGATACCGTAGTGTGATATCAAATAGATGTTCAACACTTTGCAAAGGATTCTGTTGTTCATAAGCAATGCAATTAAATCATCGGTCTGTTATCATGGAAATTGCAGATTGGAATAAATGTGGGGGACCAACTTTTATTCAATTATTTAAAAATATATTTAAAAATGCAACACATTTTTGAAAATCTATCAAAATGGTTTTTAAAAGTGTTCCTGATGATCTCTCTATTGAATAATTATCTTAACTAAACATTACATTTACATGTGTTGATGAATCTAGTGGATTGGGCTCTGACTTCTAATGAGAGGGACACGAGTTCAAGTCCCATGCTCAATAAGCAACCTGTTTCCCTTTCTTTGGACATTGCCATTGTGTTAATAAAATAGATATGCATTTAAAGTATACCATCGCATCCTGTGTTTGTTGCATAAAACTTTATGTCATGATCACTTGCAACTTGCAAATAAATGCAACTTTGCAACTGAACGAAACTGTCTATCGCATAGAGAAAATGCGTTTTGATTTCAAAAGCAACTTTGTAGCCTACTAGCTAATATAAAATGCTACTGTCTTGTCCTTGAAATCAAAACGCAACTTGTATGCAATGGATAAATGTTTTATACGCCAGGAGAAAAGTTGCGTTGCTGTAATGTTCGTACAATATTTAAACAAGGAGGCACGTCTGACTCGATCGAGTTTGATATATTAAAGGAGTGTCGGTTTTATTAGGAATCAAAAGTGAAGGTGCCACCACGATTGGTGTGTTACATTATAGTTGGTGTTACATTCAGGATAGAGGGCGTTTTACGATGGTTGACCGTAGGTTGATATAAATAGCCTACATCACATTTTCCCCTAAACCGAAAAGATTATAATATAACAAAGATCAAATTTTACATTTCGCTATCAAGACGTTACTCCAAACGTAATCATTGAAATGGGTTATAATTATCATACAATAATCAAAGTTAATATTAAAGGATTACTTTATAACTCATTCAGCAATAAGGGGTAACCAGCACAAACCACATCGCGAAATCCCAAATATCAATTTGTAGAATAATACCACAATAAGCCACATATAGTAATCAAGTTGGTTAAACATCGATATGCAATAACGTATTTGTTTCGTTCGGAAGATAACTTGTTTCTCTTGCTGCATTTATATTACGAAAAATATACCATTTTTATTCATAATGTGGTTTTCTTTCCACTTTACTTTTTTTATAATCACATCTTCTAATTTGCATTTTTGTCTTTTTCCACTCTACCATATTTATTTGTAATCTTATAATTCCATATCCTTATACATGTATATATATACACACAATATTGTCTTAGTAATCAAACGAAGTGATAAATCATAACATGATCAAAATATTTACTGGAAATCAGCATTAAAAGGAAACATTAGAACACATATTGCATGAAACATTTGCATTAGGTACATTGGAACTAGATTGCCTGATTATTATCAAAGTACAATATAGTAGTGCAGTATGTCATAAATATGTGATTAAAACGTATTCAACGTATCGAACCAAATCTTGAGTACTATAAAGATAGAGTGAACTACATGCTTATTTACATAAGATGCTATATAATTTGAAGAAGAAAAAACATGCGGCTGAAATTTCATAATTTATATGTAAAAATAAGATAAAACATTGTTTGGTAATTTTTTCAATCGAAGATGTTTGCTTTTGGACTTACTGTAGTTGAATAATGATTAGAAGTAAAATAGAATAATAAAAACAATGGAAATACATTACAAAATCATAAGAAACAATAACAAATAATATAGGTTTTCCCGGTCAAATTCGGCAAATTTTGTTTTATATCATTGATCAATTCAAATGCAACATGACTACATTGATTGTAACAATATTGCAAGTACCAGGCCCGTTTATACCAGGCTACTCGGGACGAAATTTAAGTGATCATTGTATGAACTTGTATAAATTTGTATGAATATCTTTAACCATAATGAATGGGAAAACCTATAAAATGCAACACATTTAAAATGAATTGTACAGTTATAAAATGGTAATATCATACATGTTTATGAGAATTCGGATCAAACACGAGGGCGAAAACGTAGGCGTACTTTTCATTCATAGTACATGAGCAAGATACCAAAGGCTAAGGATCAACAAGTGAATCAGTATACCTCTGGATTATGTTATATAAAGGGTTTTGTTTAATTTATTTGCATGTTCATGTTCAGTTAGAAACGGGGGGGGGGGGGGGGGGGGGGTACGCCGGTTCCACTCAGTGTTGGTTATACGTCACTGTGTGTGAAATGTCCACAAAAATCATGGTCATCATAATACCTCATACAATATGTACAATACTATAGTATAGTGCATTACTGTTTGGCATGGTAAATACTATTTTTCAAACACGTTCGCATATATATTAAGTCACAACGTAGTATTATTATGTCCCAAATCAATGGTAAAGTAGCGCTCCAGAAGACAAGTTCCGGGAACCGAACCGCGTTCCTAAAAAGTTAGCAAGTTGAACCTTCGGCTTTATTATTTTGCTAGTCTCCCACATCAATATGAATCGAATAAATGTTATATTCACAAACAACGGTGCCAATAATTATTGTTTTAAACTTTTGATCACAATTTAAATATTTACCTCTGAAATTCTGAAAAACGAATGCAGATGAACTTTCATATTAATAAAAGTGCCAAGAGTTTTTTTTCACACCCATTATCTTTCCGAATCCAAATTATCTTTTAAGAGATAGTACAGTTTTGGTTGAGAGGGCGCTTCAAGAATTGTTATGTGAGGTAATCGTAATGAAAACCGAAGTATACAGTACTATTTGAACTAAATTTTCCCTAAAAAATCGGTTCAAAAACAGCTGAAATATACACCATATATATTATCGGCTCCCACATTTATTCGATAAAACAAGACAGTATTTATAAAGTGGCTTTTAAAGGGATAGTTGAGTTTTGGTTAACATGGTCAAACTTAATTTTAGTAACCAACTCCTGCACCATAACATTAAAAACTAATACATGGTAGTTATAACTCCAACATGCTCGAAAGGCAAAGTACAAATTACAAACGACTAAGTAAAAAGCCTGTTTTTTACGGCTGTTTTTGTTTCTTTTTCACGAAAATAGTTTTCTCAATCTTATCCGTAAGATGTTGATTTATCATTCAAGCATGGTTGAATTATAGCTTTAAGTTTTTAATGATACCATATACATGAATTAGTTACAAAATCAGTTTGACTAGAACTGTATCTTATACGGAAAACACTTGTTTATGATAATAGCATGCGGATATGCACCATCAGTCCATCACTGAGGCATGTCAAGCCTGTCTAGCTATCGGTAAAGTGATGACGTCATGAGAACTTCCCCCTGACCACCCGTCGATGTGACTATCGCAACAGTTCCCACAGAAGAAACGGCCATCAGCGGACGTTCACAAGTGTAACTCTCATCTTTCAGCAGCTCATCCACAAACTGTCCTTTCATCGTGAACCGTTGGAGTGTCATCTCTTTGTTTGCGTCATACGAGAGGACGTAAATCCGCTTAGCGTCACAGGCGATCGCTATATTACTCCATTCCTTGCGATGGATCGATGACACAACCTGCCCATGTAGGTCGAGGACCGAGACTCTGGATCTTTCCGCTTCTCGGTGTGTCACAACAATCTTGTCGACGCCAATCTGGGTGACTGCCACAGCGTCGGGTGTTAGTCCGCCTGTAGACACCGTCTTCGAGAGGCTGCCGTCGGCTTCCAAAACATGTACACAGCGCTCATTTGTGTCGACTGCGTAGATGTTGTCCTCGCTATCTGTCGCGAGGTCAGTGATGATGGTTCCTTGAGGGACACTTTGCGGTAACTCTGTAAGGGTGTCTCCAACGAGGTGTAGCTTACCAGTACGAGTGGCGATAACAGCTCAGTTAGACGACAAGGTGGCAAAGCAATTGATATCAGAATGCCAGAGGCTTTTAAGCCACATTCTGTATGAAAACCAGCTGCATTGTGGGTAGCAAGTTGCCGTTAGTTCGATCAAAGGGCGTAGAATAGTTTCCTGAATAGTTTTTTCCCGCCAATACCAGTAAATATTGGTAGGTATAGTTATAACTCGTATATTGTAGTTCCTCCACTCGCTCGTACAATGGTTTTGTGAATGTCTGACCAGACGCCTTCAGTTCTTGTCCAAGGACAGCCACTCTCCCATCTACAGTAAACTGAATATCCTTTGGAGAACTGCATTTAAGCACGATTTTTCTTCCTTTATCCTCACATGCACACCGAGGAGAGACTTCACCAACATTGGCTTCCATAGTCTCTGCGTGATAGTGCAGCCCTCGAACAGCCTTGCGGATATCCTCCAGTTTCTCTGTGTCGGGTTTAGTAGCTATGGTGTTATCCATTGCCTCGAGTAGACTCTTGTACATGGATGCCATGCCAAAAACATCCCGCGCATTCTTGAGGACTTGTTGCGTCATCACCGCGCTTTTCACTGAAAGTGCCTTCATTTGCTCAGTCTTTAGTCGGAGTCGGTCGATTCCTTCTCCTTGAGCAACGTGGAGTTGTTCTTGTTCTGCCACCATTTTCCTTTTCAAGCCCTCAACGCGAGATTTGTGCTTTTCGACCGCGGCCTTGATCTCCTTCGTCATCTTCACGCCGTTGTTAGCAATGATGGATTCGACTTCGTCGAGCGACACAAGGAATTCAGCAAATTCTTGGGCTCTCCCGTCAACCTTTTCAAGCCTTGATGTCAATTCCTGCGTCATAGTCGGACCATAATCTTTCAGAAAGTTGAACTTGTGTCCATTTTCGCGGCTGTGGTCAAATAGCGTACAATCGTGGCAGATTATTTCAGAGCAGGTAATGCAGAAAAGTTTCAGTTTCTCATCGTTGTGTTTTGGGCACATTGTTGCAGAATCAACTTTGCCCTGTATGGTGACTTTACCACTGAGCAAATCCGAGATGCTGCTCACGGTGTGACTTTGGGTCGTTCGAATGCTAGCATGGGCGGATGAGCATCGGCTGCAGAGTAGCTGACTGCATTCTTTGCAGAAAGTAAATGAAGACTCCTCGACTTCATCAGCGCATCCGCAGACATCGCATTTCCTCGACGAGCAGGTCAGCTTCTGCATCTGTTTCTCGCTGTCTTCGAGAGCCTCTATCAGTCTGGTTACGCGGAAGTCGAGCCTTAGCCCGCAAACGCCGTTCTCGGGTAAAGCCGTGGTCGCTTTGCACGTGACACATTCAAAGGTCGCCGGATAATCTGGTGCAGAGGCGGGTCGGCTCTTGACAGTTTTTAGCAAACATTTTTCGCAGAAGCTGTGAAGGCACGACAGTATGCGCGGTGTGTCCAACCTCTCAAGGCATATTGGGCACTCCACTTCCTCAGAAACTACTGTGTCTAGTTTTGGGGTAGACATGATTGCAAATATACCTACATCAGAGTCAGTCTACTTACGCCCGCGATATTGAAAGTATAGCATCACACAATTCCAGATAACAATGTATAACAATGTCTTTGAGAGTTCAGCCGAATTCCAGCTCTAGTTAATGTCCAATCTGTCCATAAAGGAGGGGCAGTTTTAGCAATGTGTGTCCAATATGGTCCATCAACCCTTCAAAACAAATTAGTGGCGACTAACAATAGCTTCCTGGATATGTTAAAACATTGGTCTATTCGCCCTTAACATAATGGTAGACGCGATGCAACAAAATATCTGCTCTCTGAGTCTCTGTAATCATTAATGTTGTCGAATTATGTTAGTTCCAATATAGAATGATCCTTAGTAAGTGTTTTAAGTGCAGGCAACGGCCATCCAATTTCGTCAGCAACTAATATTATAGTAGGCGTATAATCATAGTTGTGAAATGATCACCAGCTGTCACAGTATTGAATGCTCAAACTCCAAATTTCACCATAGGCGTACAGTACATTATGCATAATTAGAGCTGCGTTCTACAGCAAGGTATCATGCAACTGAGATCGATGAATGAGAGTCATGCATGCATGAATATTATCTACAATTAAAGGTAATACTCATTATTGTATGTCAAGTTGATGGAGGACATATCGCAAAACTTGTTTCGGAGGTGAAACTTCAGTATTCTATTTTTGTAGGTATAGCCAGGTTCAATATTTGGCGAAAATTCTATCAAGGTATGAACATTATGAGTTCGTATAAAACGAACGATTTGGCATTGGGGCCTATAGCGATTGTGTGTGGCTATATATACGCTTCTACTGAATAGAAGCAGGCTTCGGAGCTCCGAAACCTGTGCTGTTTTTGTGTTGTTGTTTTTTCGTAATTTCGCTCGTTTTCTAGTTTTTAATAAACAATGCAGTAATTTCATCCAGACATTTTGGCATACTGCATGTTTTCGCACATGACAACAGAGTTGCAATATACCTTTAAATCAAGTACAGCATGCACCAATGATCAATATGAATGGATGAACATGTTGCTTTGTGTGTGTACTTTGTACTGCATGGGGATTTTTGTCATTTTATTCGATAACATGTATCTGTTGTGTGGTTTTCCCCATACAGAGGCGTCGGTCATTTTTGTTAGCGGGTAGGGGATAAACTTTTCTCTGGTCATGATCGATGGAGAGCTCGAAGCTAGCCCCACATATAGACACACCCATTTTGTTTTCGTAAACACATTACACCCTGGTCGGGGGTTAGGCGGAGCACACATAAGCTTAAATAGGGTATTATCAGTTTACAATAATAATATTGTCAAAATTTCAATTTCAATTTCAATTTATTCAAAACCAAAAACCAAGCATGTATCAAAAATTACATGAATCAATGTTACAAAATAATTACATGAATTCAATATGAATGGTTTCTTTTTCCCTTAAGAAGCTAGGCTTGTGAGTGGGGCCCTATACAAAGTACAAGTAAGTTGGGACTCGGTGACACAATGGACAACAATCAGTGATGTCAAGTGACTAAGAAAAAGATCATCTGTGTCATATTAATTGGCCAATAATCAGTCACTGAGACTACCTACTGCAGTCCAAAATGCCACACAAGTTCACACATTAAATTTAAAACATGGCAAGTGTAAATCAAGACAACCATAACGTATATACAATGGGAAAAGCTAAACTTCATGAAAAATGAAGACCATAAACAGACAAACACACACACACAGACACACATCCACACCACACAGAACACACAAGACTACATGTGTAGGCTCGCCAATCTTCATAAAATCATTTAAAGTGACTTAAATAATTCATTTCAAATTGTTGAATAGGTATTTTTTACATTGGACTTTGAACCTAGAGAATGTTGTGCTGTTCCTAATATCAACTGGCAGTTGGTTCCACTCTTTAGTACAAGTGGTTCGGAAAGAATTCAAAGAAACATTAGTCCTTACATGAGATCGATGGAGGAGGTTTCTTTGACGCGTGTTATAATTATGAATCTGTGAGTTAAGGGCAAATAAGTCTTTTAATTGGCAAAATTGTGGACAAGATTGGAGTTTAAACATAAAAGTCAAAGATGTGTATAATCAATGAACTTAAAATGCATACAAGTCATTTCTATAGGTTAGCGCACATGCAAGTACTTGCGCGAAGCTCAGAATGGGTTTGTAGTAAAAATTTGTCCACATAATGTACATATGTATGCATATGTAATTTATCTACCTATCTTTCATATGATCATGATTCATATTTCATATAGCAAACAACTTTGATAATTAATTATTACTTACTTCCAAGTTCCATGAATATAATTTATATAAATTTCCCAGTAATTGTTATATTAAATGACTTTAAATTTCACCTCAAAATATATTAAATGTGCATTAGGACATTACAAATTGAATCATGCCACCTGTGACCTTTGATTTAGGCTATCAATCAAAACAACAATATAAGTTGCCATCGTCCGTTAGTATGATCACGGCTAATTCGTTATACCATTCATGTGTGTTATTACTTATTTCTCTAATTAATATTGTATATATTAATGTTTCTTTATACCTCGCGAGTTCGAGTTATGTTGATGTTTTTTTTATAAATATCGTTGCAAATGATACTGCAATTCAGCCTGTAACTGTGATTGTGACGTTTTGAAACATTTTAGAAAATAGATAGTAGCAAATGTGTGCGGAATAAGAAATTATTTAAATGAAATGTCCACGAAAAACAATAACGCATTGGACATGTGATGGGTCTCATCAACAAGAGCCGTGAAAACCTCCATGAAATGCAATGATTAGTTGTTGCTAAGTTGTATAGGTTTACTTGGGAGATTCAGACTCCTTGTATTTTATTGAAATGAATATTGCAGACAACAAAATGTTTACATCGGATATGAATTCAATTACTAGATAAAATTTATATATGCTATCAAATATATTACATCGCATTTTGTTCCGTGTAAAAGTGTCTAGTTGAATATAGAGGGCGTCGTCCCTATACAAGGAATAATGCAGACGGTTGACTGTAGGTTGATAATAATCCATCACATCTTCCCCTTTAAACTAAACAGAAACGTTTCAAAATATTAAAAAGGTCAAATTTTACATTTTGCGATTTAAATATTACTCCAAACGTAATGCAAGGTTCATAGAATTGAAAGGGGGTTCTATAATAATAATAATCAAAGTTAATATGTAAGTCTAGGGTTACTTATTCAACAATTAGGAGCAATTTTCACAAATTAAATGATAGCAAAATCCCAAATATAAATCTTTAGAATAATACCAAAATAAAGCCGCCAATATTGACCGAGTTGCTTAAACATGGGTATACAATAAAATGTATTTGTTACGTTCTTAAAAAGTGCTTCTCTTACTACATCTTTATTACAAAGTATACAATTCATAATGTGATTCTGTTTCCAGTTTTTCTTTTTTTAAATATAATCACATCTCCTAATTTGCATTTTTTTCACCTTTTTTACTTCACCATTTTTATCTTCATATTCTCATTTCTTATCCGTATACATGTATATATAAACATATATATATTGAACCCTACATGTATATATATATGTATACAATAACGTTGTCTTCATAATCAAACGAAGTGATACATCAAAGAATGAAAGAAGTATTTACAGGATGGAAATCAACACTAAAAGAAAACATTAAAATACATTTACCTTTTTTTTATTTACATGTAAATATACAGGTACCTATGCGATGTTTGTACGAGTTTCAGATCTTGGCCCCGTTGCGCATTTCAACCAATCAGATTTGCGCATTTAGTCACATGATCTGACTTAATCTGATTAATTGCAACTTTACAATCCATTCTGCAACGGGGCAAGGAGTGCCAGTTTAGTATATGTACCACGATGGGGTGTTACACATTCAGGACAGCTTTGTACATATAATTAATAAGAAAGAGGTTGACAGTAGGTTGATATAAAAATCAATCATAGTTGCGATTAATTATTGTTTAGTTAATATGTACTTATGTAACATCTATATACGACGACCAAGTTCCAGCTAAGCCCAATAATGGCCAAAACGTGTACCACTTTTGGTAATGTTTCCAAGGACAACACATTTTAATATTTCTGATTAAAATGCACATAGCTTTACAGACGATGGTCTTTATGAAAAGGTTTATTTACATGTAAACAACAAGATAGGTGGTCTTAACAAATATTATCATGTGTCTTTATTATACAGGAGGTCGCTAGGGCAGGTTTGATTGCTCATGGGAACTCACTTAAATTCAGTCATGCAGGCAAAGATCGATGTTATGTCATTTTGTCTTGTTTTGTTAGTTCGTGTATATAACAATATCAGCAGAATTTAAAGAAAATCGCTGCTTTTCCTGGGGGTTAATTAACCTACGTTTATCAATTTTCAAATACTTACTTCTTCAAAGAGCTCGAAATTCCAGTGAAATATGTATAAAATCTCATAATAATTGTCCCCTTTTATATTGTTGTTGGTAATGTATAATCATGATAATAGCGCACACGCGTCACACGCCACCCGTTCGTATAATAGGTACGCCACATACTGTTCCCTGGAGCTGGATTGATAGACCATCTGACATGACTGATTATTATCCAAGTAGAATGCAGTCGTGCATGTATATATATTTGTTAAATAATGTGATTATAACGTATTTAACTTATCAAGCCAATCGTTTAGTACTATAAAGACATTAATACACACGTCATTTACTCATTTGAGATACAAAGACGTTATAGAGAAGTGCGTTGCTCAAGTTAACATACATTCATTCACAGTGAACTACATGCTTATTATTTTATAGAATGCTATATACATTAATTTGAGATCACATGCTACTTAATTTTCATGATAATTATATAACAAAGATGTTTGTTTTGGGAACTACAAATAGTTGAATAACAATGAAATAGAAGTAAAATAAAATAATAAAACATTGAAATACATTTCAAAGAAATGCATGAGAAATCATTTAAAAAAAAAACAATTGGAAATAATATAGGATTTCCCGGTCAAATTCAGCAAATTAGCAGTAAATTTCGTTTGATATCATTGAGCAATTCGAATGCCAATTTAATAAATTGATTGTAACAATAATGCAAGTACCAGACTACTCGGGGCGAAATTTAAGTAATCATTGTATGAACTTGTATGATTATTGTATGAATTTGTTTAACCATAATGAATGGGAAAACCTATAAGATGCAACACATTTATAAATTAATTGTACAGTTATAAAATGGTAACATCATTCATGTTTATGAGAATTCGGATCAAACACGATTGCGAAAACGTAGGCGTAATTTTCACAGTACATGAGCCAAAATACCAAAGACATCAGCAAAGGCATCAGTATATCTCTGGATTTGTGTATATAAAGTGTTTTGTTTAATTGATTTGCATGTTCGTGTTCAGTTAGAAACGGGGGGGGGGGGGGGGGGGTACGCCGGTTCCACTCAGTGTTGGTTATATATACGTCACTGTGCGTGAACTATTCACAATACGCATGGTCATCTTAATACTTCATACAATATGTACAAGACTAGTGGATACTGTTTTGCATGGTAAATACAATTTTTCAAACACGTTCTTTTTTAAAGATAATTATTTAGTCACATCGTAGTAGTATTATGTCCCAAACTAGAGGGCAAGTTCCGGGAACCGTGATCCGAAACGAGCTAGTTGAACTGTTTTTGTTTCAATTTGTTTAGCCCTCCACAGGATATTTGTTAATAATATTCACATAACCAAACAAACCAAATACATGTGCATGTTTAAACAAATTCAAAATAATCTTTCTATACAATCAACAACTGTAGCAACTGCCACTTAACAGCAAAATGTATTTCCATTCCAGATAGAGATATAGTATATTCTTATCTTTAAAATATTGTAAAACTGTCTTTTTCAACATATCAAAAAGAGGAACTATAATTATTATACAATTCACAAATAAATATATGTTGTTTAAATAATATAACAATGCAATTAAGAGCATCGTTTCTTTTATCTTCAAAGCCAAAAATTATGTTGTGTAAAGTGATCAAAATTCGAACTATTTTCCTTAATCCAGTTTGAGGTTTCATTTCAGATATTTCTACTAATCTCACATTCATAAAAAAAACTGTACTCAAAACTGTACTATATATATCTACTTTTTAGTTTGTTTTTACAAAATGAAAAAATGTAATTGTTTACAATTTTCATCCTACATAGTTCTTTATCTAAAAACAACATTATATTTAAAATCTCATACTCTGAGAGTATTTCAAACTAATAACTAGTGTGAAACAAAATATCATAACTTTATATATTTGTATTAATACAGATTGTAAAATATAGTTCAAATATCGTTCCCACTTTGAAACAACTTGTTTCAACAAAAAGAACTTTATACATGTAACACATTTTATCTACATCTTTTTTTAATCATAGATTAGTGTTTTAATATGGGAAGGAATTAAAGTTTCTTCCAAATTTGTTTGACATGTTTTATAATATTCATTGTATCTGCACTATATAACTTGACAAACTGAATAATAAGACAAATAATTAAACTTCAAATTAAACTTCTCACATTTTGTATGAGACAATACATTTCCATTACTTTCAATCAAATTGTTAATCAATCTAATACCCTTTTCATACCAGGATTGAAAGAGAATAGACCCATTGCCGATTTGAATGGTGCGATTCATCCATAGATATTCAGAAAATCAATCTGTCTCTAGTTGAACTTTTGGCTGTGTTTACCAGACTCCCGATTCAATATGAATCGAATCCATGTCCTAATCATGGTTGAGCTTATCTGACGTTGATAGCAACTGCTATTGAAATTGAAAGTGTATATGTAAGAATAGTATTAAAACGTGTGGTGATATTGTGAGCTAGCCCTCACCTTGGGAGAAGTTACATTCCACCCTGTATTGTTCATCTTTTCAGTAAATTACTGAAAAGATGAGTGTTGATTAACAAATAAAGTCTACATATTTGTGAAAAATTTGAAGGTGGCTTTTAATTGTTTGTTTTTTATAATACCTCTATATTGAATCATTATTTTTAAAACACAACTCCATTTGCAATTTTTGATAAAAAATGGTTG